>JAMKCH010043210.1:0-12182 GCA_023653785.1 Ophioderma brevispina
TGTCGTTTTTCTAACGTCGTTCAAGACGAATCTATGCCAATTCATCACCCGTGATCGTGACATACAAATACCTGTGGAATGTCGAATGGATAAAGATGGTTTAGGATCTATCAGCTTTCACCCAAATACAACTAAGAAAATACACAGTGAAGAAGGTTATGGCAAATTCAGTTTTCAACTTCAGCTCTATCAGGACAGTACCTATACCAGTCCTTTTCCACCCGAAGCGTATCCGATTGATGTGAAATTGCGAGGCGAGCTTTATCTCGAAGCGGATGTTACTGCAGAAGAAGGGCTGGAACTGTTTGTGGAAACCTGTGTCGCTATACTCCGACAGCAAATCCCGATTCTTCACCGCAATATCACTTTCTTGAAAACGGGTTTGTATTTATTGTCATTGTCTTTAAGATTTAAGCGTCATCCCCATTACATACTGACCCGCACCTGCATCATTTACTTTTTCATGTTTTTGCATTTGAAAAAAAATTACCACATCCCTTTCTTTTTAGCTCACACTCAGTATTCTTTTGTACTAAACATAAATGCTTACCACATTACAATGACCAAGTTAATTCAAGTATAACTTTGGAATTTAATGGAGAGATGTTGGTACTTATTTGGTATCAATAGAAAGAAAATTTCTACATCTATACCTTGATTCCAATTTCACCATCATTGGATGCTTCGAAGGGTAATGTTGCACTTGTAACCATTCCTCTTCTATTGTAACGTTATTAAATTGCATAAAACGAAGATAAATCATTATGCTTCGAAGGGTAATGTTGCACTTGTAACCACTCCTCTTCTATTGTAACGTTATTAAATTGCATAAAACGAAGATAAATCATTATAACGCACCCATAATTGTCGCTTTCAAAATCATCAATGAACCACATTGTATTAACACCAATATATGGATTCTATTTTTCAGGTGTTCCAAGGACAGCACTCTACAATTCTTTCCGTCTGGAGATCCAATGATACAGAGATTCAGTTTGGAAGCGTTTGCCTTCGTGGGCGTTGACACTCCGGTAATATATCAAGGGATGAAACAAATAATGACTAAATGACGTTAGAAAAAAGAAGACGTATATAGTCCTCCAGTATAACTAGTAATATATATAATATTACTTCTTGACACTAATATTCTGCAATACCATCAGTCTCCCGATAATGTCATTTAGGATCACAAATAGGAATCCCCTATTTTCCCAAAACTTGGCTTGAAAGACGACAGCAGACAGTTCAGCTATCAAGCTCCGGTTACATCAAATATATTATAACTCCTGGCATTAGTACATTAGTGCTACTACGCCGATCTACCATTATTGGAGATCAAAACTAGTTAGCTATAACTATACTAACTCATGACTACTGGCCCGAGTCTTTTCAGTGAGCAGTATTTAACTTCTCACAGTACGGCGGCCCGGTAAGTACGTAAATCCTGTTTCTAAAATTGAAAAAAAAAAGTTGCGTAAATTGAAACCAAGACCGGATTTCTTTTCAAAGAAAACTTATCATCTATCAGTTCTGTTTTGATCATAGGTTTACATTCACTGTTTCCTGATGCTTTGCAACATTTGCGATACGACCTCACTTTGTTCGCTCGGCTGTCAGCCAATCATTGCCAAGAGGGATGTGAGCATGCGTCGTAATGCACATGGAGGATCGAAGGCATACGTTATGACGCAAGGACCTCTTGCGTTCTCTAGAGATGACATGCTTTCATTGGAAGAAAACGCTGGTGAGAATATCGCTTTAATACTAAACGAAAGGTGTTGGTTGGCGTAGTAATTATCATTCAAATAAGATCTCACGTGCATGTTGTTCCTTTGAAAATCTTAAACAGAGTTAAAAAAAACAAGTTTGTCTTAGAAGACCGCGCGCATTTTGGTTTTTTACCGCGTATTTTTTTTGTTTAGGTTTTGCTCACTTGAAATTTGTTTTGGAAATTTCAGAAAAAAAAAGAAATTTCGGCGTCGAAAAATTGAAAAAAGTGGGTCAAATATGCATTAAAAGAACCCCGCATTTCGCATTAGCATTTTTCTAAAAAAAACAAAGAAAAACACGCATTTTGCATTGCGATTTTTCACATTGCTTCTGAGACAAACTTGCTTTTTTTTTGCCTAAGTAGTGGTAGTAAGGATATACCAACCGCAGAACATGCAAGGCTACTATTTCTTTTCAATTAACTGTCGAAAGAGGACTGCAAGTATTCTGTCGATTCACTTATTTCTGTGACTGTGAGACATTCCAATACACTGCCATGCGGTCTTTCCCTAACATGACAAGGTTTCGGAAACACCGTGAATTCAACAACCTATCCAACAACTATACAGCTTTATTCCGTCAAGGTTGTTGAATTCACAATCTTGTCAGGTTACGGAAACACCCCTGTCATGGGAGGTTTTAGGTTTGTTTGCATCATTCATATATTCCAACGTTCCTAGAGGGAAATGATCAGGAGGTAGCGTTATTTTTCTTGTTAGATTTAGGGGCAATATCCCCCTAAAACAAGGCAGGGGTCCACTCCGTGATTTTTGTAAAGTTGCAAAAAATGGCATTTAGGGACGTTATGGACATAGATGATTAACATCAGAAGTCATTCGCTGGCAAACCCGTAGGCAAAGAACAAAATGTGATCAATACATATACACACACTGGCCAAAAGTATTGCAACATGCAGAAAAAGCAATTTATATTCAAAAATTGATTTAAAATTGTACCAGGAGTTCCTGACTACACATTACGTAATCATTGCCAAAGTTGTGATTTCAAACAGATGCTGTTTTCCAGAATCAAGTAGTGCGAAAAACGATCAATTTGATTGTCATGATCCCTAAATATTGCGGGTTAAAGGAGCTGGCTAATGATGACTTGCCGATTGTACTCTAGAGGAAATACGGCTACAGTAACGTCAAAAATGCTGTAAAATAGTCGCTAAATGAACCTTATGGGTTGTCAGGGTCTGCTCTAAATGTTTAGGGCAAAAAACTGTGTGGTTGTATGGACCGAAAATAAGATAATGCATAAAAGATGGAAGAAGCACCGTCATCAGCGTTGGATTCAGGGACAATTTATGGCAAAAAAAGAGGTCAAGTATAACTGTACAACAACTTTTAAATCACCCACGTTAAATTGTGCGTTGTGATGAAATGTGAACGTTATGGAATTAGGCGCACACGGACTTACGTATACCACGTGATTTATCATTCGAACTGCATGTCAGGTGTTCCTATACAAATTCTCGATTTTTTCGAAGACGATGTCTTCCATTGACTTTATCTCATTTACGGTCCACAAAACCACTATAATTTTATCTCATAAACATTAGGGTAACCCCCTAATGAACTCGTACAATTCATTAAGCGGCTGCTTTGAAGCCATATTTTTGGTTTCTGTGTCTGTATTCCTTCTGGAGTGCAATCGGCAAGTTATCATTCGCTGTTCCTTTAATCTGCCATATTTAGGGAACATGACAATCAAATCAAACGTTTATTCACCCTCTTGGGTTCTGGGGAATAGCGTCTGTATGAAAAACACAACTTTGGCATTTAATACGTATTTTGTTGTCAAAAATTCACGGTATAATTTGAAATCAGTTGGTGAGTATGAATTTCGTTTTCTACATGTGGCAATACTTTTGGCCTGTGTGTGTAGCTCGTACTATTACAAATTCAGCACGTGCCTTTAAATTACATGCACTCCCTTTAAGTTATAGCTCAAAATAGAGAGTTCTGGAATGTTACTGCCACGGCACACACACTCCGGGAAAGCACTAGATTTTGATTGATAAAAAAGTCTTTAAAAGTCGTAGTATTTGCTGAAAATAGAATTACTGATATTAAATAAGTTCTTCAAAAGTATTTTGAAGCTTGGATCACTTAAAATTTACGTTTGGGAGAATATTTTTGAAGCAACTTTAACCGTGTGTCTCATGCAATATGGCGAAGCGACGTTCAGACGAGGAACCCGGGAACTGGCGGGCAACATCACCGGTCAGCACCGCACCAAAGTACTTGGAAATACAGTGCTCTTTTCCCTAATGAACGAGATGCTGTGACATAGTATAATGCGGTAATTACCTTGACCAGTGGGAGGTATACCTTCAATTGTGTAAATACATCCACCCAGAAACTTGGAAGGTATACAAAGAATAGGCGGTCTGTGGAGAATATACGTGTTTGACTTCAGAGCAAAGTGTAAACTATTATCGGAAGGTATCGATATACGAGGCAGGAAACATCACGCTATATGAAAACTAACCATTTCTCAAAACATCAAGGGACACTGTCTTCGTAAGAATCTGGAGGTACCTCTTTCCGTACAACGACCGGAAGTACCAACACCACTACGAGGCCTAGGTGCGGAAATTATTGGAGAGTGCACCAAGGAAAAGCTTCGAGTCGGGGGAAAGCTAGTTAATTGCCTGACTGGCAATTGGAGAATTGAAATCAAGAAAACCAAGAATACCATACCAAGGAAATTGGCAGTAAAGATTCAACGCAGGCTATACCATCCAGGTCAACAGCAAACTGAACAAAAATGCAACAATTGCGTGGGAGCAGGGACACCATAAGATCAGTATGTGAAACATCCTGTAGATGTAAACAATGAAAAGAAAGAAGGCAAAACAAAATGCTGGCACGAGTGTAGAAGATGGGTGCGACGCTGTTGTAAACAAATCGATTCAAGATAGATGCTCTGTCCAGTGCCAACAATAGACCCCCAAAATTCTGAGGTGGGAACAAAGCCCTACGTGCACGTGAAAACCCCATTAGTAAGCCCGGGTGGGGGGTTCTCAACACAAATGACCACACAGGACGTGCCAGACATCGGTCCCATTTTCAGACTTCTGGTATATCAATGACACTTTTTTCTGCCAATTTTGGTTAGCAAGGGTCGTTTTTTTCAAAAATTTTTTTTCTGACAATTTGTCGGAATTAGTCACATTGTCTTCAATCGGAAACCAAAATTTTCTAAAAATTGTTGGAAAATAGTAAGAGTTCCTCAATGAAGCCAAAAAAATTGTCCAAATATTGCTTAAAAATGTCAAAATTTTGGCGGTGAAATGGCAAAGTGGGTTAAATGGGGCCTCAAAATTTGCATATCTGGTATAGCTATGGGTCCCTTTTTTGGCCAAAAAAGGAAAATTTGTATGGCTATGGGTCCTACTTCCAGAATAGCGGAGGCACGTCCCTACCCAAACCAAAGTTGGAACCCCCCCCCCCCGGGTGAGTACGCAGAAAAGCAGCTTTGCAAAGGGGCATTCTGAAGTCAGCAGCCTGGTAAATTAGAAATCACACCTGTTCCACGACTGAAGGTGGAAAAAAAAATCAACTGAAACACAGACATTAGAAAGTGAAAAAGATGAAAAACACTGAATACTTCAGCCATTCAGTAGGACAGCAGGGACGGTGATGAATCCTCAGGACTTGTTCAGAGGATGATCGGCGCGGTTGACCCAATAATTCTCCATTTGAGTGCTCAATCTCCGTCTCCAAATCAGACTGGAGGAAACAACAGGAAGCAAAAGGAATCTCATCAGAGGAAGAGACGAAGTAGAGGATCAAAAAAAGGTGAGCTACTTATGAAAACATTTAAGTGACTATTGATGTTGGATGGAAAACAAACTATGTTCATCTCATTTCCTTAACGTTATAGTTTAGGAACAAAGAAAAGAGGCAAATGTATATAAATGGATACAAAATCAGAAAGCTGACATTTGCCTTCTACAGGAAATATACTTAGATAATGAGTTGGAAAAACTGTACAAAAGAATGGAAAGGAAAGAATCAGAAATTCGCAAGGGCACAATACATAGTAGAGGTGTAACCATTTTATTTAAGCATGGTATAGACATAAAAATGCAGAAATCATATTGGTGGAAGATGGTAGAAAAAGGTCTTGTTAATATAGCCAATCCAAGCAAGGCATGATACATTAGTCAATTTGTATGAGCACGACAATTCAAAACTATAAACAGATTTTTTTCAAAAAAATTTTTTTATGGATTAGGAGACATGCAAAACATGAACTTATTATTGGAGTTAATATGAATATGTTTAAACAAAATAAAAGTTAGATACAAAAAAATATAAAGGGAAAATGTGAACAATGTAAAACTTACAAAAGATAATTAAGTTTTAAACTGGGTTGATATTGCGAGAAAAACGTTGGCCGAAAAAAGGCGGTATACATTGCGTCAGGTATCTCTCGGTCATTGCATCAGACTTGATTATTGTCTAATTAGCCACATCTACAAAATTTTGTAGTGTCAACTGACATTAGGCCACACTAAAAAATCTGATCACAATGCAAATCATTATGAGAAACAAGATTGTGGCCCCAGGGTACTGGAAATTAATGCATCATCTGATTAACATGATGAATGATGGAAAACATTTTAAAACAAGTTCTTTCGTAGAGGTAGTAGTAAATGTTTCTATTCAAGTTTATCAAATAAAGTTAATATGGGAGATCTGTAAACGTAAAATAAAAAATACTCAACGCCGTAAGTATGGTAAAGAACAAGCAAAGCGGAGACACCATTATCTTAATTATTGCAAAAAGAAGGAAAATTTATCAACAGAAATTATATACTGACCCAAGAAAATACAAAGACAAATATACAGAGTCCAAAGCAAAGGTTAGGCATCATGTATAAAAAATGAACTAAAGGTGAATTATAAGATTAGGGGTAAATGGTACAGAAGAGGGTGAAACAAATTAAAAGTATTTTAGGTCTTCGAAAAACAAAGGGAAGGGCTTAAAATTCTATATCGGAATTGAAGCGTAAAAAATGGTAAGATCTCAAGCGATATAGATGTGTTGATTTTAAACGAGACTGCTGAATATTATAGTAATCTATAAACATCAAAGGAAATTCATAACTCAACATTGTGGACTATATGAAGTGAAAACAAATATCGTCAAAAAAAAACTGTTAAATGATGGTGGATTGCGAAAAACAATGCGATAGGTTTGGTTAACAATCGAAGAATGTACTTGAAGCTGTTAAGTAAATTGAAAGTCCAACACAAATCACCGGGAGTGATGGCTTACACCTGGAATTTTATACGTTTTTTGGGATGACATCAAACTTATGGTAACCAATTCAACTGAATGGAAGGGTTTGAAAAGGGAGAATTATCATTTTCCACACATAGGACGTGGTCTTAAATAATTACTGTACAAAAAGGGAGATTAAAACTACGTGCTTTTAATTTTCGCCCAAATTCGTTGTTAAATTATGAATATAAACATTTGTAGATCTGTTCTAGCTCTTCGAGTCAAACGATTCTAACAAAATAATAAGTGAAGATCAGACGGGGTACATTAAAGGTAGATTTAGTGGTCAAAATATTCGAATGATTGGAAGACGTACTCGAATATAGTAGTGGAGAAGATAATGAATGTGCTGATATTCTTTTTGTTGATTTCAAAAGGGCATTTGATTCTCTAGAAATAAAGTTGTTAAAATGCTTACAGAACATTGGATCTTAAAGATCAATTATTTAATTGGGTAAAAACAATATATAGTAAATTATTAGTGTAGAACAGTAGGGCTGGCTATCTAGGTCTTTTAGCCCTAGGTAGAGGCAAAGGCAAGGATGTTCCCTTATCGGCTTTACTGTTATGATAGCAGCAGAATAATGTCAACTAATTAACGAAGAAAATATTAAAGGGGTGAGGTTGAACATAAGATCCAAACTGAGAAATCAAAATGGTACAATTAGCCGACGATACAAACAGATTCGTCGATGGCACAATATCTGTGAATAAGTAATTAGGGAAATAGAAAAGTTTAGTAATGCTGCGGGCTTATGATGAATAAACAAAAGACATATGGAATGTGGTTAGGGAAAGACAAACCAACCGATTTAAATAACGCAAATACATTGGACAGAGGAACCAAGTAAAAGTTATCGGTATTTATTTTGGAAAAAGACCAAAAATGAAACAGAAAGAGCTCACCCCCCTCCCTCCCATCCACCCCCCCCCCCCCCCCCCCCCCCCCCCCCCCCCCCCCCCCCCACACCCCCCCCCCCCCCCATTGGAGGAGTAAAATTAAACAAAACTGATAAGGTTTTTAAATAGTTGGAAAGCTAGAAATTTAACATATTTTGGTAAATAACAATTAAAAGAGAATGTGGCGGTTCTCGGCTTTCGCGTCGCTCTATTCAAAAATATAAGCTGGGGCCGCCCCATTGAAAAAACTTAAACCAAGTTTTGACACACACCACCATACAAACAAACACACATACACACGCACAACGGATTGCTAAGTGTCCTGCCAGCGATAGATGGCGGCCCACAAAAACTGGGTTATTTCGCAAAATTGATAATGCAAGCACCTACATGTTCCAAGTTACGTCATTATTTAAGAAAGTCAACACAAAGAGATTTAGATTTCTTGCGGGTCAAATAGTGAAAAAAGGTCAAAAAGAGAAAAATCACCGGCTATAGGGAGTATGGAGGTTTTAAAAATGGTTCAACTTGGAACCATCAAATTTGTGCTCTCAAAAATAAAATGGATATCTAGATTATGTAATTCAGGAAGCGAATCATTATGGCAAAAGAATTGTAAAACATGGTTTGACCTCATAAGGTGGGTTCCAATTTTACTGACTTAAGTGTAAAAGTGAAGACGTGGAAGATATTTGAAAAGGTAAAATTCCAAACTTGTCAAGGACCTTCTACACATCATGGTACTATTTGCAAAGTAAAAGTAATACAAACACTTCAAATAAGATACGTTTGTGGAGAAACGATACCGTAAAATCCCAACGGTAAAAGTGTTATTTTGTACGAAAATGGATACAAGCCCAACTTAATCATTTGAACGATATGTCATGAAAATAGACTTAGATTTGAGAGATGAATTGACGGAAAAATTAAAATGTCCCTTAATATGTTTAACTTACAACAATTGATTACGTCAATTCCAAAAAGGTGGGAAAAGGAAAAGGTCAGACCAACAAGATATAAGCTGGTGTGAACAAAAGTAAAAACACCTCCTTGTCACAAACAGTGGTAAAGTCATAGATATATCGAGATTACGCTCGAAACACATCTACTGGATGCTAAACCAGAAAATAAGAAACCGATATGTATTAGCTACTGGGAAAGGAAATAAATTGGCGAGAAAACAATTGGTATAACGCTTTAATATTCAAAATTAAGAGAAAGAGTTCAAAACAAGATAGCTCATTTTCAATACATCTTCTTTTTAACCTTATTCCTTGTAAGGCAAAATCATACAAATGGACTTTCTGTATCGAAGGAATGCGACTTCTGTAAACGGTATTGAAGATTATGACCACTTCTTTATTCGATGTCCCAAAAAGATAATTATTTTGGAACCAATTAGGCACTGTATGTTCTTTGAAACATTGTTCATTGATATGAGTTTATCAAAAATAATACGTGGATGGAAACATTGAGAAAAGAATTTGATCTAGTCAAGTTTTGTTATTTTGGCAACTTATTCAGTTTTATAAATTTTAGATAGTAATATAATAAAAAATTTTTTACTTTTTTTATTATTATTATTCTTTCGAATAGAAGTGCAAAAATAGTGATTTGCAAAAACACTCGAAGAAAACAGTATTCAAACACATGTAGTACACAAATGAGTGGGAGTGAGAAAAAATCATTTGATATTTTTTTAGAAATATTTTGTCCAACTTGTTTGTTGGAAATAGTACACAGATACCTTTTTCAGGTAAAAAAAAAGACCAGATGTTAATTTATATTTGCTGTATAATTGTACAAGTGACATCGTATAACGTGTTTTGTTTGTCAAAGATGAGGATAGTTATAGGAATATAGCTCGTGAAATGAAACGTCTTATGCGATTAACTGTGATAATAATGCAATTGAAAATGTACGAGTAATATCAAATGGTCCACTATTGATATTTAATACCAAAACCGTGTTATGAAATGAGATGGAAAATTTTTTTAATTGAAAGTACACTGTGACATAAAAAATATGAACTAATGGAAATGTTTTGAACGATGTTCATGGTAAAAAATATGTGAAACTGTTATGAAATGTGTGAAAGTAATTAATAAATGCATTTGCTACCTCTCTGAGGTTAAACGATAAAAATAGCGCAAAAATACCAGGCACTGAAGTGTTTGCAAACATTGGTTAAATCCCACTGATAAAAACAGTGAACTAGAAATTAAACACTTTTCTTAACACATTTTGCACACGTTTCTAAACATTTGAAAATTGTTAATATCTAATGTTATGTCAGAATACCTTTCAAACACAAATAAAGAACTTGTGCACAAATGAATAAAATTCTATATAAGAACGACAGATTTAATGATTTTAATAAGAATTTGGTTGCCCAAAATACAATTATATGTACAATTCATGTTTAAAATCAACAGTTAATAGTCTTACACAAAGTTCTCTTCCAGAAGTGACAGCTAATCACATAGTTAAAAGAAGCGTTGAATTTAACGATATGCCTCACAGTGAAGACTCGCAAAATGAAAAGCGTACAAGTTCACATAATATCCATGCGAATCTTCTCAGTAAACTTTTGTCCAGCAGTTCATAGACGACAGGGTTTTCACTCGACGACCCCCACTAATATTCTGAAATACATCAGGTCTTCTACACACCATCAATGCTGCCCACAAACGGGAATTCCTTTTTGATTCAAAAACTGAAGCTCTTTTAGCTTAAAAGACGACAGCAGACAGTTCAGCTATCAAGCTCCGGTTATATCAAATATATTATAACTCCTGGCATTAGGTACTACACCGATCTACCACACTTGGAGATCCACAACTAGCTTAGCTAAACTATACTAGCTCCTGACTAATGGCCCATGAGCCTTTTCAGTGAGCAGTATTTAATTTCTCACAGATACGCGGTCCGAGGTACGTACGTAAATTACTGTTTCTAAAAATTGAAAAAAAAAGTTGGAGTAAATTGAAACCAGTGTTTGAAAATCTCAAGACTGAAAAATATCGAAAGGCATTGTGGGAAAAATGGATGCGCCCGTAGAGATTGCGTGTTAACTTTTCCGTGTCTGCGCTGCCCAGCACCGAAGTACCCGACAAAAAACGATAAATTTTCTCACTAGGTTATGTAGGTTCAGACCCAATTACGATCAAACAAAAACATAGTAACGGACCCTCTGATTCAAAACATCCATAGAACCCCTCGTTTTCCGGAATTATTGAGGTTTGGTTTTCATGTACACACATTCTCTATGACGGATGATAACGTTAATCTCTCGACGCAGTACCAATTTAGATAATATCATTTCGCAGTCTGTGACACAGACATAGTGGGAAAAATCTGTCTTAAAATGACCGGACGCGTATTTCACAGCTAGATCCCCTCTCTCTAACAATAATCATTACAACATCATCATGCATAAAACATAATCTTGCACTGACCAATTCGATTTCACATAAAATTACATCATCTGCCATTGTATCACCATAACATTTTATAATATCATGGGAAATCCCCAACACGGCATATTTCAACATAGCACTAGGGAGAATTCCAATTCTCTTGCATAAACTATCTAGTAAATAACACCTGGTCTGATCTCAATATATTAAGCGAAGGGCCAAATCAAAATCATGCTTAGTTTTGAGTTACCTGCCGAATCACTACACTAAGCACACCTTGACTTTTTGGTAGTTTTTATGATAATACAAAATAATTCAGAGGTTGTGCTAATTAAATTTTGTTGCGGTCACCTCGAAATCCAAGGCTGGCGGCCAAAATGGCTGCCGTTTGGCTAACGACAGTAATTGAGGGTAATGTCCTATGTGAGCCCCAATAATCTTTTTCCCTTTGGGTGTCATAGTGAAGAGAAGTTAATATGCTACATGTGCACCAATTTGTGGTTTCTTGTTATCTACACACCGTTTTGGGGCCCAAGAGGCATATTTTTGTCATTTTTTTCAAAAAGATGATGCGGACTGACCTACGTATCCCCCATTATATCAAAATGTTCTTTCCATAATGGATCAAGACTTCTCAGGAATTGGCCCTCATATAATATGCAATTGGGTGGAAAAAACAGGTTCATAGCAAGTTTAAATTGAAAGTTATAGTGTCTAGAATGAATGGGGTCTGAATCACAAAAAAAACGCCTCTTTGCACATTCTTAAACACACTGAACCAACTGTGTGTCA
>JAMKCH010043211.1:0-14017 GCA_023653785.1 Ophioderma brevispina
TCTCTCCTTAGTACCTATTTTTCCAAGATGGTGGGCATTGACTAGGCGCCAAGCCGTACTAAGCCATGCCCTGATGGTGGGCCCGCGGACCAAGTCCACATGCCAACCACCATCGGTTTTAGACGCGTCATTAATCTTTTAAACAAAGGGGAAGGAAATAGCCGAGGACATGGAATGTATGATATGCCTTCCAGCCCTGCCACACTAGCATAACTTAAAAGCATTAACCAAATTAATTTGGCAGGTAAAAAAAATACTAAAATTATTGAAATCTCAAATTATTAATACTCAAGCAGGTTGTGAAAGCAGCCACAGCCAGTAAGTACTTGGGGGCCCACAACCTGGGGGAGGGGGGCGTGGGGCGCAATCAAAACTTGGTTGGGTAGGGGGTGTGCGGTGTGAAGTGAAGCGCCAGAATTGGGAGCTTGTGAATTAAAATTTTAGCAAATTTAATTTTTTGATAACTGATATAAGTATGGACTTTGGAAATTAATTTGGCCCTAAATTTGAGGTTTAGGAGCTATAGAACTGGCACAATTGCAAGGGGGACGACAACACTCGCGTTATGAAAAGGACGTATGGGTGTAAGGATGCGGCTTTCACACCTGGGGTATTTGGTTGCCAGCTAGAGAAGGTGAAAAATAGGGTCTTTGGGTGAGAGAGGTAGCCAACTGCGTGTGAAAGGCAACTATAGTCGGCGTGAGCCCAGTACTGTCTCCCATAGACGATAACGGAATAAAGCGTGAAACATGGTTGGTGAAGAGTCAACAAAATTGAGTGCCATAATCCCTTATCATTGTAGCCGGACTGTGAGTACGCCGGACTTAATTACTTCCACACCGGCCAATGAATTCAGTATTCTGCCACAACATCCTTCATCATGCAGTTAATTCCATTGAGGCTGCGAATTCCATCGGGTGGTGCTGGCACAATACTAAATTCTTTCCAAAGTACAAACTTCCCATAAATAGGGGTTATTTGTGCAATTAATTGCACCCCAAATGGGGGTCTGGTTTGTAAAATTAAACTTCAAATCTTCTAAAAGTCATGAAAGTAGAGGTCTACTCGGTTTGGTAAAAAATTGTTCCCTTTTTCAAAAGGATTAGGGGGGTCTTTGGGTGATAGTGATAACTTGAATTTTTTTTAAAGCTATTTTAGAGTATTTATATAGTGAATCTTACGACTAGAGGCCAATGAGCCATGCTAGGACCAAACAGTTGCAGTTCGACAGTTCGAATTATGTTATTCACACCTCATCTTCCATGATTATACATTAAGGACAATAACAATAACGTTATCGAAGTATAGTTGTTGATAACAATGGGGAGAATATACAGGTATATGCAGTATACTAAATGGAATACAATAAGTCATCCAAATTTAATCTATAATAATTATGTATCATATTTACGTGAGTTGTAATACAGTTAATATTTGGGCATTTAAACACAAACGAGTATAGAAATCCATAATAACCTGTTGAACTAATAATAAGAGTATGGGGAAGAGGGTGTGGGAGGGCAAATTAAGATCAAATGAACTTTAAGATTGACCCCACCAGTAGAAAGTGGGACTATGTGGGCCATCAAAGGCCGGGCACCATAAAAACAAAACAAGACAGCAGGGACAAAACAAAACAGGACCGGGGGTTACAGGAAGTGATTGTCAATATGTGTTAATCATCGGGTATAAAACATAAAAGTTGAGATGGCGAAGTTAGTTAAAGACACTATCAGTGATTTGAAAAATCTTGGAAATTTGCAGGAATAGCTTCAAAGTGAAAGGATAAGTCTTGTGGATCCTTTAGGTACAATTTTTCAGCTGTAGAATGACAGAAAAGGAAGAAAACGGCAGTGGGTTCCAAGATACGATTTCCATTCAATTACGGTGTTAGTAAGGTCGTTCGGACAGTAATGACTAAAAATCTCTGATTCTGTCCTTATTAGGTTGCTTCTGGTCTTATCATTGCAGGGTAGTTGGATACCTGTACTTCTTACATACATGCAAAAATCGTATTTTTGTGATTTTATCGATTTGCTGATTTAGCAAATCATGATAGTGTCTTTAATGAGTGCTATATCATTATCGGAAGGGTAGAGTGAAGCAGAATAAGCACAACGAAATGGGGCTAATAGAATGGTAATGCCAAGATGTTGGCGCCAGCTCGGTGTGTGGTACCGATTAAATGATAGTATTATTAAATGTTAAACCGGAGTTAATGGATGTTAAATTGTATGCAATTGAAGTTATGGTGAATTAAGCGGATGATGTACATAAAACAAGGAAAAACCAAAAAAAGGTAAAGAGGATATAAGGAATTGTATTTGGAAAATAAGGGACTTTTAAAATTTGAGTTCATTTTGACTGCATTGCTGATTTTAAACAATTGGTCAAAGGAATTCCACATCCTAGGACCGGAAGTTTTGATTGAGATTAGTACGTTCAAGTTGGTTTTTAATTGGGGAATAAAAGAGTTGGCATGGTCTAGTGGTAATGTATGAATATCTGTGTGTATAGAAGAAGTTTTCAATGATTTGGGGAAGGTTATGTTAAACATAACGTTAATGAAGATTGCTGTTTGAAGCGTATTTATATCGAATATGTGAAGTGTTTTTAAATGTGGAATAATTGTTAGTATGAGTGTAATCGGGAGAACCGTACAAATACGGATGCTGTTTTGAAGTTTAAATAGTTATCAAGGTGAATTGGATTATTTGAGAGTTCAGGACAGTGAGCTAAGGTTAAGTGTGATTATTCGACGAAATTGCCCAGGCAATATTACTGTATGAATTAGAGGAGAACAAGCGAGTATGTATATATTGTGAAACAGGATATTAGGTGGTTAGGGTGTATTGTTGGAGTCTTCTAAGAACACCAATACTTCTGGACACTTGATTGTGATCTTTGGAGATATGTCTTTCCAGTTCATAGTTTGTCAATGACAACGCCTAGAAAAGTGTGTTATTTACGGGATGAATTTAGTATCCAATTTGGTTATGTGGAGTTGGGAGTTGTTAGATTTTGGTGAAGTGAATGTAGTTAGTTTTTTTTAACATTAAGTGAGAGCTTATTGCTTTAAACCAATTTGTGACATGAACCATTTCAGTGTTGAACGTGTTAATGAGGGTATCTAGGTTGGGATGAGAAGGAATATGTTAGGGTCATATGCAAATAGAACCAAAGCAAAGAGATCAAGAGGGAAATGGGGGATGTCGTTCACATAGAGAAGGAAAAGAAGGGCCGAGTATAGAGCCTTGGGGGACACCGCATTCAACAGGAAGACGCCCAGACGGATAGTATCAAAACAAGGTAAATTGTTTTGCCATCGGAAAGATAGTCGGCAAGAAGCGCAAGGGAGTTCCACGTATGCCATAATGTGAAAGCTTGGTTAGGAGAAGGGAATGGTCTATGGTGTCGAAACGCAGTAGATGTAGGTCAAGAAAGATACCAATGGTATGATGATCAATTGAGAGAGAGCCGAAGAAATTTATCATAAAGTAAGTAGCGCCAGATCGTGGAAATGTTGTTTCCTGAAGCCATTTTGTTGGGGTGAAGATATTTGTGCGAAGAGAGCAAATTGTCAAGCTATTGTAGATCAGGCGTTCGAGGGCTTTTTAGAGAAACATGGTAGGAAGTGAAATGGGCAGATAATTGGCAAAAGGGTGCGGGTCGGTCTTCTTGAAAATCTGGAATGACTTTAGCAACTTTCAGTTCAGCAGGGAAAACACCAGTAGAAAAGGAAAGATTTAAGACGATGGCAAGTGGTGAAGATGAAGGGGGCAATTTGTTTAACTTCAGAGGGGCTAAATCATCAAACAGAAACTCTACCATTCGGAATTTGGAGATAATTATCAAGATTGCTGGGTGTGTGGATGAAAAAAACTTGATTTCAAAAGGTGTCTTAGAAAATCATGGAAGCTGGTGGAGAATAGATCTGAACGGCTAATTTGGGGACGACAATTTCAACAAGAACTGATTGAATCTCTCAGCAATTGTCTTTGGATCAGTAATTTTCGTCATTTAGAACCATCAGTGAAATATGTAGGATTTTTGGCTTTATTTTTTTGCAAGAATAGTGTTAATGGTTTTCCATGGTTTTAATATTGTTTTTATAAGAGTTAAATTTATGTGTGAAATAAATTTGCGCGATATTTTAATTATGTGTTAATTATTTTGTGATTAAGTATTTATTTGGATGTTAGCTTCATTTGGGTGTTAAGGTAAGTTGGGTAAGTTTTATATAATTTAGTTTAGTGTTAATTGTTTTTATTATGCCTGTAGTGATCCAAGGATTAGTTTGACTGTTGTTATTTTCTTTTTAAGTTGGGTTAAGTGTTTATCATATAAAATCGTGAATTTAGAAATGAACAGATGATAAGAATAATTAGCAGAATCACAGTTCGTGACATCGTTCCAGTTCGTTGTTTTGGGTAGCTCATTACCAAGTGAGGCAATATTAACTTTATTTATTTTCCGAGTAATGTAATATTTGTTGGATTTAGGATAGGGATTATTTGTACTTTATTACAATTTAGTATCTGGAAAACAGGGAGAAGTGATCTGTGATGTCATTGAATAAAAAGGCATGGTACTATTTTTTATTAGAATATTTGTAAAAAATTAATTTTTAATTTTAGGTTGTTTTTTTGTTTTAATGGGGGTTATAAAGTTAAGGGTAAAATGCAGGCGGAATAAAATGTGTTAAACAATGTTTGTGGACTGATGTGAGTATTGTTTGAGTAGGTCAAAGTTTTAAAATCGCCGCAGAGTTTGAAAGTATCTTTGCCTTCTTCTTTATTGATTAAGTAATAGAATCGTTCAGTTATCAATGAATGGATAGGCAGGCGAGTCAGGGGCATGTACTAAACGAGATATTTTATTCTGGATGGGCTACCAATTCAATTCCCAGAGATTCATAATGAGGATTAGAGGGTAAATTTAGGTCATGACGAGTCTTGTAATTTAGTTCAGTAGAAGAAACGTAAAGCGCAACACCGCCCCTCTCTTACAATCCCTTCGTATCGGACGAGGTTATAGCACATCAATGTGGGACGAGGGCAGGTGCATTTCGATTTCGAAGAACCATGTTTCACTTGTGAATGCGAAGATGGCAAATTTTTGAGAAAGTGTTTTAATAGTCCGTAATTGATTACAAGGTTTATCTAGGATGCGGGGAATTAAAATGTATTATACTAAAGTCTGAATGTTTATTTCTAATAAAATCATAAAGGAGTCACTCAAGGTGGGTATACAGGCCCATTACATTGGGAATATAGTGCATTTTATTTAAGTTGTTTTTATCGTCATCATCTATGTTTAAATCGAATGGGTTGATGTTGATGTTGAGGGAATAAGCTTATTTATCAATAATCTTGTTTGGTTAAAAACTATTTACCGGGTCATGAATGAATTCTCATTCAACAATGGAGTTAAAGGGAACGAGAGGAGCCCAAACAATTTTACAATACACATCTGATCGACATCGTGTAATTTAAGCGCGTTGCACTTCTCAAATGAGTAATAGTACAAATAGAACATTCAGTGTATGTTTTTCCCCTTATACCACCAAGACAATACGAACAAAACATTGAAGACAAGAAACAAATATATCTATTTCAAAGAGAAGATGCATTTATGCAATATTAAAACACAGCATAATTACAATCAAGAAAGGTCATCGGACGCAATTAAGATTGGGAAAATTGCATGTTGTGATAATTATACATGCAAAAACTAAAATAACATGCCCAAGAAATATATGAAATGAACACCAGTTTGTACATTGGTGCATTTTTATATAAATAATCAAGGTGAGAATATTACGGGGAGTCTCGTTTGGCCCCCGGTGACGTCAATTGACCACCTAACTCACAGACGGAATAAAGCCTCGTTAATGCAATAACGGAATAAGTCTACGGGTATGCCGGTCACAAACCGTGACGTCACGCGTCGGGCGAAACAAGATATTGCCAAAATCACGAGAAACGCCAACTCCTCCCAACAATCAATCATTCCCTTTTTAAAATTGGAAGAGTGCCTATATGGCCCCTCCCCTACGAATTCTGCAGCCTTGCCGCAATAAACCACAGGACCTGCAGGATAATATTGCAGAATTACTCTTGCCCATGTGTCTCTCTCAAAGTACAATGCGAATTTTTCGTCCAAATTGGCAATTGGACGGTGGGTTAATAATTATACCTAACTTGCCACGCCATTTTTAATGACTATTTTACCTTCAAATATCTTCAACTTCAAGTTTTTCCTATCGCAGCTTGTAACAGCTCGCAGTTCATTGACAACACTGTTTGACACGCTAGAATTTGACCCAACCGAAAATTTATGCTCTAGGAACATAGGTACAGGACCTAGGGTCCCTGGAATTCATACAATAATCTGAGAAATATCTAAGCCATTTATGTCACATGGCATGCTCGCAGGAGTGCATGCCGGTATTGACAAAACAGTTCTCCACTGCTCCATACCACACATTTGCTATGTGTTCCTGGAGCATTGTGATTCAAATATGCTCCAGGAGCAATAAGACAGGCCATTTTTCCAGATTATTAATGCTCCAGACAATTATAGGTCGGGGACAACAGTTGCTTAGCAGGTGGGGGGCAAAGTGGGGCAGAGTGCCCCCTCTGAAACTTTTGAGGTGAAATCGGGAAATGAACATGATTTTACGTAACAAATCAGCCCTTTTTCTTTCGGATCTTTTGCCCTGCGAACCGGGAAATTTTTGCTTGTGATCGGGACATTTGTTTGCACTATGATTGGCCCCCCTCAGAACGACCGGGCTGGCTAACTCGCCTGAACGGTCGCGTACTCTTCCTGGTTCTCTCCTCTGCGTATTTACTGCGGAAAAAAACGCCACTTGCCTCTGATTGCCCACCAGAAGTGATCTGCTGATGCAGGGTCACCCGTCCCGCGACCACACGCATATTCGCTGATAGCTTTCGCCCCCCCCTTTTTAAAACCAGGAAGTACGCGCAAATCAAAGGGTTTCTTTCTCGGATTATAATTATGGTCCTGGACCATATGCTTCTGGAGCATAATTTCGGGCCCAAAATCTCAAAGAAGCACACTAATGCTATACACACCCTGAGTGAAAGGCAATGGTGTTCCCTACTATTTTTGGTTTGTTAAAATAACCCAATATCTGTCCGCTTTTCCTATATTATCTCAATGCAGTGTTGAAATTCACAGCTTTCAATTGACACTATTTTACTTTCTAATTCCAAATAGTTGACAAGATATCGCTAAAAAATTTGGCGCAATTGTTTTTAAAAAAGCTTTAAAAATGAGTACTTAGTATTACGCAGATTTTGCCTTTGTGTCGGGGCCCGAACTATTTAGGCTGTGGCGCCCCTTTCGTTGATGTGAATAGACTCAAGGGGGGGGGGGGTAGGACATGCCAACCTAACAGCAACAGCGAAATTCAAAACGGCGGCCATCAACTTCCGGGTGGCCTAGTCTTTGGGAAACACTGTCAATGTGTGGAAAACTGCCCCCATATGTGAGTGTTTGGGGTTAATCCATTAACCCCGAAAGATTTTAAGTCAAATAATTTTTCAAAATTACCATAAAATTACTAATATTAATCAACTAAGTTTAAAGGAGAGTTGTTATTAACTGACCCAGTCGAACTGCTATAATAATGCATGTAACAGTTCCCCAAACTTACCGTTTTGGAAAATCCCCATGCCCAAATCAGCAAGTCCTGTCTAACCACCTCCCCCCCCTTCCACTATGAGCTGTGGTGCTGCTACCTAATTGGCAGTATTTAATTTAATTGTCCAAAATGTCATTTCTCTCAGACAGCGAAATTATAATCCCTCCCCCCCCCCCGCCATCACGAGGCCAGAACAATGAGTAGGCCTATTGTTATGTGCTATTTATCCCACGTCAAAACATCTGTTACGAAAACACATGCATGCATGCATACACACACCACCATTAACATAACACAAACATCGCCTTTCTATACCTCTTCCTCAACTGGTTTATGTGGCTACACATGAAGCATTTATCACATTTCCTAATTTCAAGAATCAAATTGAAACTCAAAGTTCAAAATGGACTTAATTTGTTTCCATAATTAAAAAAATCCATGTTTACTATCTAGTCAACAGATATGAAACATGTCATTATTATTGAACTGAGAGTACCTTCAGAGGAGAACCTATCCAATGCCAGGAAGAAATGCAATACCTGTATAAAGACCTGGTCCATTGGCGAAACCGGTCATAACACAGTCGTATGACCGGATGACCGTCGTGTCATCTAACTCGAGTATTTTTTAACGTTCGTGAAACTCACGTTCCAACAAAGCTCCTCCTAAAATTACGACATTATATACATTATTTTATAGATTTAATATAAAATTTTAAAATTTAAATATCAAAAAAGAACCTTTGAAAGAAAATCTTCACATTCCTTCAAAAGTTCTTTGTTGTACAGAAAGATTTTTTTTTTTTTGGGGGGGGGAGATATTTTTAGAACCCAAATACATGAGTACACACCAACGGACGTTAAAACAAGAATACAACACATTTTGTGCGTTTCAGGCTCATTTTATTAACAATATTTTCACTGATACATCAACCCTTACTGACCTTATTCAATGTAAAAGTGTTAAAATTAAAGTTACACGAATAGCCTTCATAAAACCACATAAATTAATCAGTTATAAATTTACCTAAATCAAAATGCTCATTGAAATGTCCCACTCGGAATTGAATTCTCATATGCTTTAACTGTTTAACACGGGCCTGATTTTCATATTTGAACTGCAGGCGTGTGCAGGAAATGTGGGCAATTTGCCTATTGTAAGCTACCGTATTTATTTTGTGCAAGCTCATGCGAAATGATTCGGTCCAACAATTTTCACTGTGATATACGTCTAACCCTTTTTCTTTTCATTATTATCTATTGTGCTTCTTTTGTTCAACTGTCCATCATAGTTACGAAAGCGTTCAGAGACCGTTATTTAAACCTATGAATATTCATCACACCGTTAGTTTTTCGAAAGTGGTCTCTGGAAACTTCCGGAGAAAAAATAACGGTCTGATGAATATTCATGGTTAAACAATAAAGGACAATTGAACAAAGGAAAATTCTAGAAACACCTCACCCTCGGTCGGTACAAATGAAAGAAATAAACAATAGTGAAAGAACTGATAACTCAATATAAAAACTCAATATGATTGTGAAAATCAGATTAACTACTTGTTAGCTTATCTGTCGATTACAATTCAGCCAAAGTAGTGGCTAAAGTAGTCACGCAAATTTCTTCTTCACTATTTAACACTTAGTGCCCGGGGGGGGGGGGGGCATAGTACCCAACATTTGATTTTTTGCGATTTCTCGGTTACGCAATCAAATTTTTCTAGGAGTTTTTTGCTAATTGTCTGATTTATGAATACGCTTCTCCTGATGCTAAAAAAAATTCAATCCGCCCACGGCTTCATTATAATAATTAGGTTGGGTCCCTAGGAACCCCCCCCCCCCTTGGGCACTAACGGAAGTGAAAAAATCAAGATATTTTACTAATTAAAAAATTAAAGTAATTAAATCTTGGGATTTATTTACTTAGATATATACCTTAGGAGGCAATTAATTAATAATTAATAATACTTAAATCAAATAACCTTTTAAATCCTGATAGCATCAATTTTAATTTTGTCATGACGTGCTCTTAACTGTGTAAGTCTATGGGAAAACCAAGGTGATTTTGAAGTTTCTGAGAAAAATACAAGATGGTATAAATTTGGCTATATTTTGCAATGATTATTTTATTTGGTTATTCTAGAGTAGATGAGTTATTTTGGTTCAAAACCTTGTATTGGTGTTGCTGAGGATGGAAATGTGCGAACCACTCTTTTTTCGGAGTGTGACAATTTCAATTGGCCATAGGTCATAGGTCAAAGTTCGGATTTTCATTTTTATTGTGGATATGTGGTTCTTACGTGACCCCATTTACTTGTGTTAGTGTCATGATCAAACTCCATGGGAAAGTGGTTATGTGGGTTGGGTCCCTAGGAACCCCCCCCCCCCCCTTGGGCACTAACGGAAGTTTTTTTTTAGCTTGGGCACTTAAGTGTTAGAGAGACAATCGAAACATTATTGTTGAAATAAACAACGATTAAAGAACTGGTGACTCAATACAAACGCTTATTGTGATTGTCGGATTACCATCTGGTTGTTAGCCCGGGTTGTTAGCTAATATATCGACTACGAGTCAGCCAAGAGAGTGATTTAAAGTCATGGAAATCTTTTATATTCTACATGTATTTCAAAGAGACAATGTAAACATTTTGCTTTTACTTTAAAAATGTAACAATCAAACAATTACTTCTTTGTTTTCTTTATATAAGCGCAATCGAGTGCTAGTGATAGCCGTAAGACATAACCTATTTAAGAATTATCTTATCAACTAAAGCACTAACCTGCAATAACCACGTTAACCAACATACTGTAGTGCACCGCGGATAACTCTGTATCAAGATCTTAAATTCGTGGTGTTAGAATCCGGGGTCGGTTTTAGTTAAACCAAAGTTTTTAAATCCGGTTTCGTCCCCGCTAACGGGGGTGGCCGGATACACCTCACACTGGGCATTTATTGGAGCAAAAGATAATTGACCGGATGCCCTTCCTGGCGCCAATCCACAGTTTTCGGCGGTGGGCCTACCCTTTGGGCAACCATGCCCACCATGCAAGGCAGCATGTGCTGGATGGCCGCCAATAGCTCTCCAGAGCCAACTCCCTTTTAGGTAGATATTCTTTTTCATTCTACCAGGGTAACTCAGCTACCCTCATCAGATTTCCTTAGAAACCCGATGGGGGTGACGGTTTAGCCGCCGACAACTTGGCCCTGTGACAAGTAGTACTGGTTACCAGGATACCAGTAGCAAGAAACCTGATCTAACAAGCCCTCAAAGGAAACCTGACCTGTAATACGGATACGTGTGAAAAGGGTTATTTGAATCGTACTTACTTAAATATCTAAACCTGCTTACTAAATAACCATTAGACACGGATTAACCAGTCAATAGGATAACCTTCTCAACAGATGGGACCATTTCTAAATCAGATCAGGGTTTCCCCGACAATAAGATTATCTCTCCAGCAAAGTAAACCTATTATCGACTAGACCTTGTTAGACTCCTGCACACGTGGACATAACAGCACAATTGGTGTTTTTAATTAAGAAAAAACGTAACGATATTTAAAAAACGAAATATTCTCAATTTTACTGAATAATAAAATTTTAGTTCTTGTCTCGACGTTTATGTAAGATAAAGAATTCAAAACACACCGTTATGAAAAATAATGGAGTTTTGATAAGGTCTGGCTTGCCTGTTAGACTCCGACCTAGCAGCGAGCCTTTAAAGTCGGGAGTCTAACAGGCTTCGGGAGTCTAACAGGCGCGTACGACTCTCAAATATATCGTTGATCACCAGCAAGCCTAGAAGTGCCGATTCAGAATTAGATACTACACACTGAAAACTCAAACTAGTCAAAAATTAGTCAAGATGCGCCAAATTGGTTAGCCTTGTAACGGAATAGTCCAAAATAGTAATCCTTACTAATAATGGACTAATTTTACTTAGTCATTACTAATGCATTAACGAATATTAATCTTGGCTAATCATGTTGATGAAAGTCACCATGCAAGACTAATTGAATCGTCGTAAGTTAGTTCTAGACTATAATTCACATATTTTGGCGCGAAAATATGTGATTTTGTCTAAAAGAGCAAAAAATACACTAGCATGCTGCACAAATAGTCAATTTGGTTATATTTTCACTAATATATATGCCTATATCAGTTATGAGTGATAATACGTGAGATGGTGTGAATGAACTGCAATAATTTAGACAACAAAATGTCGTCTGCATATTTTTTCATTAAAGATGTCATCTTATAGCTTTCATGAGCATAACCTCTTGAAGTGGCGATGTAACCAATACCAGATCTCATGCATTGTCTTCTTGTTCAGGGTCCAAAAAAAAAAAAAAAAAAAAACCAAGTACAGGTCTGCTCTTCATTGCAGATTAAAACTAGCTAGAACTTCTAGCTACTTGTTACTAGTGGATGCTGGCGAATCTTCTGGCCAAGTTCTCCCTAATATATACACAATATTTCATAAACTTTCCAAGTCTTAAAATAGACATTACAACAGCATCATGCATAAACATAACCTGAATCACATCACTTTCCATATATAACTTTGTGGGGAAATTCCCTGATCTTACAATGTTTTGATTTCAAAGCACAAACAAGTTGACTAAGTTTAGCATCCTTGGGGAATTCCCCACTTCCCCTATTCCCCTATTGTGCAATCTAAACAGGTGCACATAGCAAAACAAACTAGGGGTATTCCCCTTTCTCTCTTTTATAGTAAACAAAGTACTTTTCCCGTGAGAAATCTCTTCTCAAATAAAATTGAGAAAACAATATTTTTAAAAGTTTAATCAGAAAAATGGAGGCTATATAACAACACTGAAAACTCAAACTAGTCAAAAATTAGTCAAGATGCGTCAATTGGTTAGCCTTGTAACGGAATAGTCCAAAATAGTAATCCCTACTAATAATGGACTAATTGTACTTAGTCATTACTAATGCATTAACGAATATTAATCTTGACTAATCATGTTGATGAAAGTCACCATGCAAGACTAATTGAATCGTCGTAAGTTAGTTCTAGACTATAATTCACATATTTTGGCGCGAAAATATGTGATTTTGTCTAAAAGAGCAAAAAATACACTAGCATGCTGCACAAATAGTCAATTTGGTTATATTTTCACTAATATATATGCCTATATCAGTTATGAGTGATAATACGTGAGATGGTGTGAATGAACTGCAATAATTTAGACAACAAAATGTCGTCTGCATATTTTTTCATTAAAAATGTCAGCTTATAGCTTTCATGAGCATAACCTCTTGAAGTGGCGATGTAACCAATACCAGATCTCATGCATTGTCTTCTTGGTGTTCAGGGTCCGTTCCCTAAACTCAGTCGTAAATCTACATGCATACTATGTCATGCCTGAGTGGACCAATTTGTCCAAAACACTGGGTATGGTATGAAAAGGTCTGTTATGTAGGACATACGCAAGAGTTTAGGGAACGGGCCCCAGAGTACCGCCGTCGCTTTGTGTAGTCCAGCGAAAAGTCGTTATAGAAACTTTTCGAGGTCTACCTTATCCATGACTTCAACGGCAGCACATACTGCATGCATGTGCCAACCGGTTGTTTGTATAACATATTTTGTTTCTTCATATATCCCGATCCGTCCAAAAGCTCGCTCAAATCTTCTTCCGACACCAGCACAAATGATTGATATGTGTTATCCGCTATCTTTTAAGTGTCATTGGGCACCCGGTTTTGCCCTAAGTCGCGTAATCAAAGGCAAAGTTTGTAATTCATGCAAGGGTTATGATTTGCATCGGTGAAAGCTGGCAAAAAGGCCGCCGAGGGGTACAATGTCCTAAAATAGAATCAAATCACACGGTAAATATGTAGATTCAAAATAAATGATAAATGGTATACCACATTTTTCAATTAAAGGGTGTAAGTATATCCAATATCATATGACCCACAATCCACCAATCAAATGTACCAAATCAGTGTGCTGTAATGTCCTCACCCGGTACCAATAGGATATGGGCCATGCCCTTCTGCGCTGTCGATTCGTAATCCCTATCACGGGAGGAGAGCAAAACCAAGCGTAAATTCATAATAAATTATTAAATTCATATAACTATCTGTTGCCCCAAATAAAACTTGCCCATTTTCTTGAAAATGAATAAAATGTCACTTCAATTTATTTCCCCCAATATCAGTGACCAATAGATACACTAGACTTCAGCAAACAATGGAGCAAAAGATATTCAATTACCGTCTCGGTATGCGGTGTAGAAAAACACTTCAGATCCCTTTTCATCTGGGAGTGCAGGACCATTGTTATATTGTCTCGCGGTTGAAAAGACTCAGGTGTTACCACCT
>JAMKCH010043212.1:0-11506 GCA_023653785.1 Ophioderma brevispina
CTTCTGAAAAAACCTTTGCTTGTTGTGCAAGGCAAGCTTGAGAGAGGCCCACACAGTCAAGTGTAGTGACTTTTAGCTTTGGAGGACACTCTTTTTGTTTTCTTGTACACCCAACAGATTGGCCTTAAAGGAATCAGTCTGGATGGTCTTCCAACATGCTGACCAGTCTAAAACCAACCAAACCGACATGGCCAAAATGGGGCTACAAGCAGCATCTTGCATGACCTTGATGTGTTCACTTGTTAGTACCTGGCCCAGAATGTTATTCGGTGGTAAACGTAAGCAATCAGGTTCTCCCAACTATTGTAAAGCGTTTCTCTCACCCAGGCTTTCTCGTCCGATAGCCACGTGCAGTATGTGGGAGTTGGTGATTCTGTTGTTCACAAATCAGAATTCTACCATGGGCCTGTAAAGTCTTGAAAAATCATCTGGCATACACGGTTGTTGAAATGCCACTCCAAAGTTGATACCGAATAAGCAATCATTTTGGCTGATTTCCTCCGAAAAGTGTCTGCTCGACAGTTGATAACTCAGGTAGTGTTCCGCATTGAGGGTAAGTGAACTGATATGGCCCAAGGAGGAAGAAGGATGTTTGCAATGCACATGAGGATACTCTTAGTTCCTCCTTGGTGGTTGATTGTAGGCAAACTACCGTGGAATTGTTCTGATCTGATTTTTACTGACTTCCCAGAAAACATCTGTTTGAATCGCTTAAGAGCGTGGCAGACCGCTAACAATTCTAGTACATTTATGTGGAGTTCCTTATTATCTTCGAACATACCTCCCTTTATTTTGTGGGATCCCATTGATGCTCCCCAAATTAAAGGCTGTCGATTTCCGTTTAATGTCTAAACGTTTAAACGGAAAATTTCGACCGTTTTTAAACGTTTTTGAAAACGGACGCATAGGGAGAGGAGATATTACCTAACTGGACTGTCAGCATCAAAAGACAGGCTAGCCCATCGGAATCGCGGTTGGTAGTGTGCTTTACATGCAGTCGTACTTAATCTATTAAGTTGCTAACCTAAATACAAGGTATTGTCAGTTTTATTTATACAATAAAAAATAATCAACAAATTTTATTTAAAATGATTTAAAAGTTGAATTTCATGGTAAAGTTTCACCACATCGGCAATCGCGTGTGATGTCTTGATGTTGGCAAGCCAGCGCGCGCGGATATTACAGTGTGCGTGATGGCTACTTCAGCAAGCCCTACTTCGGCAAGCCTGTCACCCGGAAGTGGCAAAGCCGTGCCGCGGCGAATACTCTAAAAATTGTGCCCGATTTCTATTAATTTAGACGTTTTAATGGTTATTTGCATCAAAATGGGTGACAGAAAGTACTTGATAAAGAATTTTTGTACTATTTTTGCGATTTTGTGATGGAAAATGTGGCTTTCTTTATTGAATTTGGAACTGTGGATATGAAAGAAGCTTTCCGTTTAAACCGTTTTTTTGCATATTACGTCGTTTAACCAACAGGCTAGGGTTTAAACGTTTAGATCGACAGCCTTAATCCCCAACGTCTTCGAAGCATCCGTCGTGTTAATAACTTGATGAGGTATCTCCGTGGAACCTCTTTCCCACCATAAGATTTCTTGTGTTGCATAACCCATCGTAGCGGTGCTTCACGATCTTGGCTTTACATGGTAAGACGTGTGATAGTGACTGTAGTCTCTGTAGTAACCCGAAGGTGTAACTGGAGCAGTCTCATCCTCAACCTACAGAAGGGTAGAAGGTCTACTAAGATTGCCAGCATTTCTAAGCAGCGGAGCCATAAATGAGCAGGAGATAAATTCACTTTCAGAATGAGAAGGATACAATCTCTCAGTTTCGTGATGCTTCTGTAGGAAAAGATTTGTTTTTCTTCAAACGTCCAGAATTGCTCCTACAAAACTCGGCTTCGACTTGGGATGTATTTGATTTCTTAGGTTATCAGAACCCGCTCTTTCGCCGTCTTCATAACCAAAGTTAACAGACTTATCAGACTTGATTTGCTGAAGCTACAATCAGACAATCGTCGAGAGAGACAAATATATTTGGATACTCCTCCTTCTCAGAGGTTCTGCCACTGTCCCTTCACTAGTCTTGTAAAGTAAAGAGGAGCAGTTTGAACAGTCGAATGGAGCAGAACTTGAAATTGGTAAGATTGGTTGTCGAATCTGAAGCAAAGCCATCTTTGATGAGGAGGAAGGAAACGGAGAACATGAAGTAGGCGTCTTTTAAATTCAATGTCGCGCCGAAACCAGCCTACTTAACTCTTTGATGACAGTCTGAGAGAGTTTCCATTCTGAAATGCCTCAGACGAATTTAATTGTTCAGAGGGCGTAGATTTATTATCGGTTCTGAGGTCTCCTGTTTTTTTCGAGCCGGAGAAAATCGAATAGAATCCTTCCATAGTCTTTCTTATTGGAAAAATTGCATTTTCCTAAACAATTCCTTCACTTCGTTCTTCAAAATCATAGCCTTTTAGTCTCTTGTGGCATAGGCGTATTGCAGCAAAACTGACTTTCATCGGTGGACGAGTGGTAACTCCAAATGTAACCTTCTGAAATTGGTTTGAAGAAACCCCCATATGATCCGAGGTTTCGACCCATCACGCCGGGAGGGAATAGGATCGCGTTAGAGCCTTCCAATGGCGTAATAGGTAGGTAGGAGTCAATTGTATCTTCCTCCCCCTACTAGCGCCACGTTCTGGCGGCCTCAAGTCTGGAGTAGGAAGAATAACTTATGTACTGTCTAGAGCCTCCATAGTTGGACTTGCTGTCATTTAGAGCGTAGAAATGGACTTCCGGAAAGAACCTCTGTTTCCTCTGTTAGCAGGAGAATAACTAGGAGAGGAAGTCCTTCTGCGATAGCCGTAATCGTAAGGTCTGTATCTATATGGTCATATCTGGAAGACACTCTCTGGTCTGATTAGACTTTTGGCAGCTGATCAAGCAGCTTAACCCGTCTTCTTCGTGAGAGGGGCTAAACTAGGGACACTCTGTACTCCAAAGGATCTTACTCTAGGAGCATTAAGGAGAACTTCTTTGGCGTATAAATTCAACAAGGTCAAAAGCATTCCTCTTCACAGAGCAACGAATTGGTAAGCAATTATTATAAAAAGCTAAGGGAAACGTGATGAAGGAGTCTCATAGTATAAAGGCCATCTCTCAAAGGCGTCACTAGACAGCTCACATTAAGGCTCAATTAATCCTTCATAAGGTGGCATAAGAGACAACAAGGCCATATACTACGAAGTCTCCTACGATCAAGGGCAATCTTGTTCCCAAATGGCGAGATCAGCCACCTGGCCCTTATTCCAAGAATCAACTCTATGGACCGGTTCCTGCCGGTTTCTTAGAAGAAGCGCCTTCAACACCAACTGGGGGGCATGGTCTTGGCTTGCATAAGGGTTTTCTCATCAGATTCATCGGAGCCCAGCCTGGTCTGAGAACCAAGGAAAGGAGAAGACTTTTTATCTCCTCACATGAGGGGAAGGACATCAGGAATCCATCTGAGAAGGGGGGTCTTATTAGAAGTCAGTTCCAAATAGACTTTAAACCTTATCAATAGATCTGTCTTAAATCGGCTTGCACAGATGAAAGGTTTCACCACCTGCTTCTTACAATGGCTTAGCAGCAAGACCAAGGTCTGAAGAATTAGAGTCTGAGAAATGCACAGAACAACATTACCAAAACCCGATGAACCCCCCCCAAAAAACGGCCGCCAAAAAGGGCGCAGCAAAATTGGGAGATAGGGTACTGTAGGTCTACAGAACTTCGTCAGGAAGAGTCAACTCGGATAAGGAAGTTCCATAAACTGGGAAATTTTTGCAATTTAGATCCTCATCAAATAGAGTCTACCCAAGCTATTACAAGTGCGCTCTAGACTGGAAGTGCTTGACTAGAAGGTGCAATGAGAGGCAGTAGCATCAGCCGGTGATTGGTTGAGTAGCCTTAGTGATTCTTAACTTGGACTGTCACTAGGAGGGCTGACATCTGAGTAAGTTCTTGTTACGATGAATCACTTATAAGAGTCATGAGAGGATAGATCCCTAACAACATAATCAGACGTAACAACTTCATGATTCAGTACACCATGGTTTGTGAAGCGACTACCCTTAATCCACAGGTTATAGATTTCTTAAACATCTAGACTTGGAGAAATCATCTTCTTTAGCCTTGATACCGAATAATGACTGGCATCGGTTCAATTTAGATATTTTACTGGAGGAATCATTATATAGAAGCAAGGTAATCTATATAGAGGAACGTTCTGGGGTTTTTTCTTTTAAAAGTTAAAACCAGCTGAGGAGAAGCCATTGCTTTCTTCTTACATGATCAGAACTGGTCTTATAGTTCTTATGAGAAGAATCGCCACTATGTCTTGAACCAAGAAATCTTCGATCATAGAACTATGATCCTTGACGTGAAGAATACCCGAAGGAGAGCCTATAGATCTCGCTAGTCCATGGCAGGAGAATCTTGTGACTTCGTATATTGTATGCGCCTTTAGAGGAGAGGAGAAAGTAGTATTACCTAAGAGCTATCACTGTCGGAGATACGTTGGCTGCGATGACTGGAACGTCTCTCTGAAGAAGACTTTTTTATATTCATCCTGGCTCTAAATCACACTTCTCTCAGTAGATTGCCGTCTATGGTGACAGCACTGGAAGACTTCCGTAGTGGACTGCGACCCTGGAAGGCGGGAGCGATGTCTAGAAGATTCAGTAGATCGATCTGATCCTTACTAGTACAGATGAGTATACAGGTGGAGAAGAGAGAAGAGAATCGTTTGGATCTACGACGAGGCTAGTCGGATGACTTGAAGGGGTAAGTAGACGAAGACAAGCCGATGAACTTGGAAGAAGATAGATGACGACCCAAGGGTGGCACCGATGGAGGAGTCGTAGAATAACTTGTATTCGAAGAACCACGATGGCGCCCGAAGGTTGAATCCGCGGAGGAACGGTTGAATAATTCACACCTGGAGAACCACGGAGACGGCCCAAGGTTGATAGGTGGCCGGGACGGCGGACGGAACAATGTAGTTGGTAGAAAGTGGAGAAATTACATTCCCTTTATCGTTATACACATCTGCATGAACAACCCTAACTTCCTTCGAAGCCAGGAGGGGGAAACTATGACTTTCATTGAACAGAAAGATATAACTTCGCCATCACAATACAAAGTCTAATGTTCCTCTGACATAACAAACACCTCGGCACCGGCGTCCGTGGTGTTGCAGTTGATAAAGAACTGAGGGAGACTCCGTGCGGGGGTGAGGTGAAGGAAGCCAGCAGGCTTTGTTAAGACTTATTGATGCGGATAACATGTTATGAATACGGTACCGGTTGGAGGGTGGTAATCGTAAGTCTGGCGGCTTTTCTGGCGGCTGGGTGCCCGTGTGTGACGATGATATAGAATTAATGAGAATGAGGATAATTCTATAGTCACTCTTAAACCTCTTGCAGCCGTGTTTACGTCCCCGGGGCTATGACTAAGGGGGGATGGACGATTAAGGATATGAAGTTTTCATCTTGATAGATGACATTTACTCCAAAACCCCATCTGTAAGTTTCGCGCCGGGTCTTTCACTACGTGTGGATGGCGAGAGCTAAACAACGTGATTTTGTAAGCCATAGAGTACTGTGGTAAACTTATATTGGTCGACCAAAGGGGGAAATTTTCGCTAATAACTTCCAAAACGAAAACATTCTGGGCTCTAAAGATTTCACAGGAAATGAAGAAAAAATAGCAAGCTTCTGTTTTGTCTTGGTTTTGTGTATTGGGAATACGGTTGACCACTTCCGGTTTGGTAAAATCTGGGGCTCTGGGGACGAGGTATTAGCGCTAGGGCCATGGACCTTAATATGTTGCGGCGGTGGCCGCCGATCTGTTCCGTTAGTATAACGAGGGGTCATGAAAGTTTGCACCACACGGATTATTTATTAAAACAGTCGCCAACGACTTCTCAGAATTATTTTGAATCATCACTGACTGAGGCCAGCATTTCTAGCGGTTGGAAGAGACTGAGAAACTGTTGGATCACTTGGAGTGTATTGTTACCGTTCAATAGGGCCACGGCTGGATTTCTTTCGACCGGTATTGAGACGGCACCGTCGGGCTACCCAACCGGTTTGATAATCTTTCAAATTCACCATGCATGGACGGAGTGGATTGACAGCCAGTCGTAAGTTAAGTAAGCCTGAAATCCACTCGGATTTATTTACCTAAATAATGGCCCCGTTATCTCACGAACTGCTGAGGTGGCTGGACGAGCTTGCCCTATAAATTGTCTTAATAGCCTCTGTAGCAACCGTATAGATCAATAACGGCCTGGAAGCTTTGGCATCAAGTAGAAACTTGTACTGACCTCTTGAAGTAGCTAGGTGAGGGAAGAGGCTTAGAAGAAACTTCACTGGTAAACGACCAGGAAGGATATGCCCTGAACGGTGATGGAGCTGTTTTAGCCTTGGCCTTGTCTCTTCAACTTTCTTCCATACAAGTCCAATAATCAAAGAATTTCTGGATCTCCAATTCTGCCTACCCTTAGTGCGATTAAAGGTCTCTTATGGAAACAGCTGCTGCAATTCAAACACCAGCTCATGTGGGTCCTTGTCGTGTCCTCGAAAAGAACTCTTTACATCTGAACATCTTGAAGCGGGGCTCCCTTTGAACTTGAAGGGTTCATTCATTCTGCAACATCCAAGTAAAACATACTTGTAACGGTTGTTAGGTACGATAGGATGACCCGCTCCGAGATCGGGGTTCCTAAAGGGTAGAGCAGAATATGGCCAAGGAAGACAAGACGGACGACAGAAGACCCAGGGCACCCCCCCCCAAAAAAAAAAAACTTTTGAGAAAAATTTGAAGCTTCATCGGCACGAGCTGGAAGTACACTGTAGAGAACACAAATGACATGGTTGCACGGCGAGGCTATAGACAGGGCGAAAAATAATACAAATATAAATAATGCCAAGGAGCAGACACGAACAGGGACATATCCCCACAATGACTGGCGGTTAGGTGTGGACTTAATAGGGGAAGCTAACCGGCCAAGGAATAAGCCCAATTAATACCCGCAAGACGAGCGGCGCGAGCGAAAACAAAATGGCCTGAGGCTCGCGGGGGCAAACCAGGGCAAGGGATAACACATAATATATATCTGATACCTATGTTAACAGCTTCCGAATCTGCTCCAGAAAAATCCACCAGTTCCGAACTGGGAAATTCTCTCAACTGATCAACCATCATCATCTTCCAAATCACCGATGACCCGTAGATATAGTAGAGGTTATCAGAATTAGTCTATATAAAACGTCCCCAATAAATCGGCGATAATGGGGAAAATATTTATTTGTGTAAATATATCCCATTAAATAAAAATTTTACATGGTCCCCCAAACTGAGACACAAAAAAGAGAAAAGGATTCTGGTGCCAGTGAAGTCAAGGATGGGCGTACCGAGGCTAGCTGGGACCCGCTACTAGGCATGGGCGCACCGAAATTTTTAATGTGGCCATAGTAGGGGTTGGGCATAAAGGGATATTTTTTTCTAATTTCTTAAAAAAAAAAAAAACGAGTGGATTCTTAGGCCATTTTGGCTGCTACAAACTAAAATAGAAAGCTTTTTGGGCTAGGAGGAATTGTAGGTCGGTTAAAATAAAATTCCTTTTAAATTTTGTACATGAAATCATAGGATATTTGCCTATTTCAGAAAAACCAAAAAAAACGCTATCTTAGGTCATTGATTTTGCAGAAATCCTCAAAGTGCATATAATAGCCATCTAGAAACTTTTTCAAGAAAAAATTAAACACAAAAGTCATTCCAATGGCAGAAAAACTATTTTACAAAAATTCTTGTTCAATTGAGCAGGCAATACACAGAATAACCAAAACATGACCCAGATCTTAGGTTAATGGATGTTGAAAGACAGGTATTGTTGTAAGGTCAAGCCTTTATAACATGTCATAACTGCAATTGTAGGAGTGTTTTCATTCAACAAGGGATGCTATTATTAACTTAACAACAGACTATTTGCAAGAGTCTTGTACGATTGTGCTATGTAGGGCATTGTATGTTGTAAGGTCAAGCCTGTACAACCAGCTACTGAACATGCCAGTGCCATTGCCAATGCCATTGGCCAGTGTGTTGTCATTTCCTACCTGTGATGCCATATTAACAGACAAAAGACAGTAGAAGGCAACTTCTTGCTAAGTAAAGAGTTGTTTTAGTGGGCTTATGATAATCAGACCATTAGGTGAAAATGATTGCAGTTGGTTATGAGTGACTCTACTCCCCCTGCAAGGTGAAGAACATTTTCTTTATTTTAGGCAATCATGAATTTGATTACTTTGGAACAGGTTTTATATTTAGGGAAGCAATATTACCTATGGTATGTGCTAGTAATAGAAATGTCAATGGTTTGTTTTGTGTGTCAGATTTGGCAAGAGTGAATAAGTTTAACCACCAAATCCCATGATTCATGTACAAAAAATTAAAAGTCATTTTACAAAACCTAAAATTCCTCTTAGGCGAAAAAAAGCTTCCCGGATTTGTTTCAGCAACCAAAATGGCCTAAAGAATCCACTCGTTTTGAAAAAAAGATCGTCACTGCCCACCCATAGAATAGGCGGTGATGTCTCCAGCCTTTTGTGAGCACAAAAAATGCACTAGTTGGATATTTTGTAATGTATAAAATGGATGAAATAGAAACAGGGGATGCAAGAGGTAATCAACAAAAAATTCTGGAAACAATGAGGAATATCTGGAAGTCCCAAATTCCCTATACTTTTGTAATAAAGGAATGTGAAAAAAAATCTGGAAATCAGATTAATCGGAAATTATTGAAGGTGCTAATATTGACCTAACACTAGCAATTTATTTAGAGACAAAATGGGTATTTTGATATTTGGGAAAAAAAGGACTGATTGTGCTGTAACTTAGCATACAATACATGCACAAAAAGCCTATTTGTAGAATCATAGGCATTTTTGTCCAGCATTCCATAAATATCAACAAGTAATTTAATCAGTTAAAATTTACAAGCACAGAGGTTACCTATCCTGGTGACTGTTCACAAGATTTACCTTTGTTTTACTGCCAAATAAGGACTACTGATCAAAACCTACATTTTTTCTCACTAAAGGAACCTCGAATACTCAGCACATTTTTTTCATACATTTTCATGATATCAGGCATCGGGCAGAGTGAGAATTTGGCAATTCTGATATCTGGCATTAATGGCATCATAGACATGATGAATATGGGGAGAGGAAAAGGGGGGGGGGGTACAGTGACCCTATTGAACCCTATGTGACCTTAGGGTACAAACTGTGAACACCGATAGGAAGCTTGGGTCATGAATTCTTTTGGCAATCTTGTTGCAATTGAACACAAGAGTTTTGCACTGTAGCATTTTGAAGCAGGTACAAACAAAGACAGAAAATAGAAGAAGAAAGTCAGGAAATTGGAGAGAAGGCAGCATATCATGCAAATGGACAGCATGATATACTCAGGTTGGGAAATTCCTTTCAAGTGTTACAAGACCTTTACAATACATTCCATGTCATTCTTATTTTAAGGATTAAAACAAGCTCATAACTTCCACACACATAAACAGCAGACAGTCCAATGAGGGGAAAAGAAATAATGCCTTTTCTCATTAGCGCGGTTCAGTTGTTTATGAGTGGTAAAATGTTAAATCATTATCTACAATACAAGCTAAAAATTACTTCCAAGACTTTTTAATCTTTCAGTCACAAAACCATCTATTTCCAACCTCAATATGACTTTTAACCCATCCCATCTAGCAATCCTTTACCATAGTGAGTCCAGGCTGCATCCCAGCCTTGATAGCTTCTATCTGTGTTGGGGTAAAGTGAATGATGTTCTTCTTTGGCATGTTATAGGGAATAAGGCCCTATTAGGTATCACAGTGTGGTACTAGAGGTGTTTTTCATCTGTTGATAGTCTCTCCTCCTCCTCATGTTTTCTTTCTTCCTCCAGACGTTAGGAAGGTTATTCGTGTAAGTAATAAAAATTAAATAAGGACAAATCATTTTCAATTTTTGAAAATTGAAAACACCTTATTTAATTCAATTTAAACGGACCAGTAATACTATGCACTAAGCAAGCGGTGACCAGCCATCATGACAGTTACAGTACAAGTGTTGTGTGTAAATTGAGGGAGTGTTGAACCATAAATTGGTAAATATCTGGTTTGATCAATGGTTAATCTCTCTTTGATCACTAGTCTTAGTGCTGATTGAGAAGTTTCATTATCTCTTCTAGCAGCCGCCGCCCAGATGGTTCACAATTGTGTGCCAAAGGTCCTGTCCATCTTAAGTTGGGGATGGCAAAATAGATCCTGCTGGATGTCTCACTCAATACATCAAGGTATTAAAGGTGACGACCACTATTTGGGTGTGGTAATTCAAAGTGCGAAGTCTGAGGGACTAACTTGATCACTTGCACGATGACAGTGACCAGCAAAATGTGCTCGGCACTGGGCGACAGTGATAAAAATTGGCGGAGTGAGCACAATGCTCCAAGTAATTGGTCGAGCTAGAGTTTTTTTTTTAAAAAATGTGCGAGTCGCGCAGCGACGAGCACAATTTTTTTTAAAACTCATGAGCGAGACCAACACTTGGGCATTGTGAGAAAAAAATCCATCCATTTATTCATTATTTATGTTTTAGAATATGACTGTACTCACCTTGTGAGGTCTAGCAACTTCGGAACATCCAATTTCAACAGTGGCCAAATTGCTAAATGCCAGTTCCAAAAGGCTGGCAAACACACAATGCATCCAATACGATAATACAACATGACAAGTTAGTTTCAATTACCATCGAATTCGAACACCAACAATCAGGAATGCAATAACATATTTACTCATGTTGAGTCAAGGTTTAATGGTAATGATAGTTGATGGTTACGTTACATCCGTGAAATGAAAACGGCTGTTCCGGAACCCTTCGCCTTACGGTAATGTGCGTGGCGGTTAAAGGGGTTGCGAGATGTCCAGCCTTTGAGGTTTCCTCCATAATCCACAACATGCGCTCTTCGAGTTGAGAGTCAGTTAGAATTGGACTAAGTTCAGATTCTTTAGACTGGCTTAGTGATCAGCCTGAGGCTCAGGCGGCAAGCTGATGCCAATTGTAGAGCAGTGGCAAACTAGTGAGATGAAATTTCGTTGACATTGATGCGGCAGGTGTTGGATTCTTAGTCGATCACTTGCTTCTTGTGGGTTCACGGAGAGAAGATGATATGGTATCAGACAACTTTACTTTCATTTTGGTCATTTGGCGCCCAATGTATGTCTTGATGATGCATTATTTCAATGCAGTAACAGTACATATGTCCTTCGGAGCAAAATCACTCATTCATCTAACAAGGTGATGCATGTTGACCTTATGCTATGGTTGTGTATCGCCAGGGCCGTCCTGCGATAAGGACAACTGGGACATTGAATGGCCCAATGGCGTTTTCACCAACGGGCATGCTTATACCAGGGTT
>JAMKCH010043213.1:0-13455 GCA_023653785.1 Ophioderma brevispina
TTATTATCTACAAATAAGCGTTTAGAATTTCAAACCTGATATTGATAAATACCCAGACTAAGAGTCATACCATGGGTTGGGACCAGAGGGTGTTTTGAGTCAATCCCACAATGCACCCGTTTTGGGGAAATTTCACCTCAATAGGGTCATGTGATCCCATAACAATCCTATTTTTAATACATGAAAACCCTGACTTTAAAAGCCCATTTTAGCTCACAAAGCATTAGTAAAGGTCTTATGGTTCTTGAACTTTTGGAACACTTTTTATCCCTAAGTACTGACACATATTTAGTACATTACGCTATAGGCATATTGCAATGAATTATGGGATTGATTCAAAACACCCTCTGGGTCGGGACAAAAGGGTCATCACTGTATCTATGTAGGTTTTGTGGTTTCTACTTTGTTTACTAGGTCTGTGCACTAGAAAACTTGCAATGATGGCTACAGAGTATCATTATCAGGAAACTATGCTTGTTTGGATGTGCAAAAAGGAAGGAAGTACTGTTTGGTATACTTCCCATTCATTGTCAAGCACTTATTCAATGACATTGGGAATTTATACGGTGAATGCGCAACACAAACAAATATAGATGTAAAAGCATATGGAAAAATAATCATGCGCATTGGATTATGGATTGCATAAATGAGCTGATTTTACATGATATGCATTTACTTATAATTTTGTTAGAATGTGTCTAAATGTTATAGTTTTAGACAACTTCTATAGCAGTTTTGATTTAAAAATAAGTTTAAACTTGAGCTTGAAGACAATTTTGTTTGTTTTTAGTTTAAACAGGTTGGAAGGACAAGTTTATATTCTTCTCGTTCTTATCATGCTTCTGTTTATTTAAGATGATATAAAAGGAGACCCTGGGGTGAAACAATAACTTCACTATTTTATGCTAATTTAGTTCACTATCTACATAAATTTACTTAAGTATGCATACTCTAAATAATTTATAGCATTTTGAGAGGTAAAGGCACATTAATAGGTGATTTGCTCAATCAGAAAATCTAGAAAATCATAAAGAATCTGATTTTTGCATATTTATGGAGCACATATCGTAGTCTAACATACTCTACAAGTGATAGGTTTGAAAGCACTCTGTAATACGGGTAATATTTAAAATTTAAGACAAAATTACCTTATATTGTCGGTACAAACAATTTGAGCTACAAGCAATTAAATGGAGCTTCACATTTTGTGTAGCAGTGCTATTTTCTTAACCAGTTTTCATAGTAAAGGTACATAGACTTTTTCTTCAAACTTAAATATTTTTAAGGTATTTTGTAGAATCACTGATAGTGCCTTTAAAGGTGCTTGTTCAAATTTATGTCTATTGTGTTCTCCACTTGATTTGAGAGCCTGGTACTTGCACATGTGCCCTATTGAGTACTGTGGGAAACAAACTTGCAGTTTTGATGGTAGAAGCAATAATAGCTATTAATGCATATTGCATAGCCATATTCAATACTGTGCTAATATTGATGGGTAACCATTAAAACGGTTTTTTTTTTGGTTTATATCTTGGGAATGAAATGGATTTGAGGGCTCAAATTTCAGAATAACAATGAGAAAAATATGGCCTTTCATCTGATATCCAAATAGATGCTACTTTTGGGTAAATCAGGGACGATCGGAATACGCACCTTTAAGGGATTTTTAAAGATAATTTTCAGCAGTTGTTCAAAAGTGAAACCAGTCAAGGAAATATTGTGTTTGTTTTAAAAGTAATGAGAAAGGGATCTTGAAATGTGAAGTTTATTTATCAAGTTGTTTCTTCTACCAAAGAATTAGGCTGTGAACTTCATAGCCTGATTTCCAGGTCAGCCCTGTAATCTCTATACACAGTTACCTGAAATAAGTGGTAGTATCCTTTTATCAGCCATAACCAGCATTATAGTGTAATGTTCTGGGTAATCTACGCCTACACACTGTTATGATAGGAGACCCTTCGTGACCTCCTTCTCCAAATGGGAACATTAGTGGCTTTTATGGTAGGCTCACGTATCATTAGTGTCATGATTAATTGTGTTGGTAGTATGTTTGCTGGCTTTATTTGTCTGCAACAACAAACCAACATGCTAATTGTAGTATACTATTAAATCAATAATATGGAATTTCCAGTGATATTATGGCATCAAAATGTTCTCTGATTTTGCTTAAATTACAACATAAAAATATCATTAAAGAGACATGAGGAGATTTCCAGGAAGAAGCTCCCCCAATTTTTCTTGAACCCCGTTTTTTTACATATTTGGAATGCTTACCAATGTATTAGATCACACCTGAAGTGAATAAGCCGAATATGCCGTTTTTATGTAATAAGATGATAATTTAGTTGTTTCTGTCGTGCACAACAGAAAGTCAAAGCATGGTTTTCTATGGGGAACGATTACGATAGCAGGCAGGTTCAAAACAAGGTTTGCGGTTTTCTTTTGCACCTGTTTGTCCAATAAACCTTCAAATGTTCTCGGTAGGTGGTCTACAACCCGATCCAGTGAAATTTGAGAGAAATTTGTATCCTAAAAAATCAAAAAAACTAAAAAATCAATAAAACTCAAAAACTTAAAAAACACAAAAACATTTAATTAAAATGTTTATATTCAGGTAATATTTTTGCACTTAATGTGTAGTTTCAGCTACATACTGTCAACCATAGCTTGTATGGCTATTGCCTCATTATGCCACAAAAGTATTGGCATTTCTGTCTATTTCACTAATTAAATATTGAACACAAATGTGTTTATATTCAAGTTGAGCTATCTTTCAAGCAAGATTTAATTTATCTATATCAACAGGTGTTTCAGTGTGGATTTCTACAGAGACTTGCCTCATTTATTAACCGACTATATCAGAACACAAATCGCCCAAGGGTATTTGTTGGTATGCTGTTATTAGACGTGCAAAAAGCCTTCGACAGAGTGTGTGAATCATGATATTTTAATGTTCTATCTAAGCTTGAGTTCATGGGAAATTACACCGGGTGGTTCAAGTCCTATTCTTCAAATATAAACATCTTGTATGTATCGATGGTATTTCATCTAAGTTCAAAAAAGTGTCCTGTGGTGTTCCCCAGGGAGCCTAACTAGGCCCATTGGCTGTACTTATGCTGTACAGTAATGATATGGTTTCCTCGATACATACCAGCTGTTACTCTATGTTGATGATAGTGTCATCATATCATCAGATAAAAACCCCAACCGATGTAGTTTTTCTCGTGAGCTCAGCTCTGACTTGAAAGTCATGTATTCAAATGGCTGATCGACAACAAACTATCACTTCATGTCGGAAAAACCGTAATGTATCTTGTTTGGCCCCCCCATGTTGAAAAAGGTAAACCACTTACACTATAATTATAATGACCCATATATATACATCCCAAGACTCTATCAAATATCTTGGCGTAACGTTAGACCAGACGCTTTCATCATAGGTATACTATGGTTTGACATTAGTTGTAAAAGGTTATTGGGCTCTTAAGTTTTTATAATAGCCTTCCAGCTATCTCAACCAGACTTTGCGCAGAAATTTTTGCGCTAAACCCCTGCTTGCCATGTCATTTGGACATTGTTGTACCTCTTGGTTTTCTGGCATTAGTTCTAAATCAAAACATAAGTTGCAGATCTCTCAAAACAAGATCATTTGGTTTTATTCTCAATTATCCACCAAGAAAGCATATGATCAAGCGTTTCGTAACTCTGGGTCAAGTCCTAAGGGCATGTCAAATCGTGGCAAAGCAAATGAGGATTAAATCACGTTTTTAATAATCGTACATAACATAGTCCATCTATCTTCGTCAAAACTTCAATAGAGTTTCAAATATTCACTCTTACCGTACCCGACCCCCGAGTTGAGTCAATACAGATGTCATGGTTCCTCCGCGTTAAAGGCATAGCTTGTAAATCATTTTTATCAAACTCGTATTAGTGATTGGAATTCGTTACCACCACAAATCCAAGGCATCAGCAATCAAGCTGCATTCAAACTTGCTGTTAAAAAACATCTTGCGATAATGCCTTGAAACTTGACCAGCCTGGCTATATACACGGTAAGCTAATGTCCAATGTTTCAATCAGTTTTTGCTGGCTTCCTTGTAATTTTATTTCCACTATTGTTCTTGTCCCTTAATGTTTAATCCTCGCCCACAAGGTCAATTTTTAGTCTTCCGGACCCCATTGGAAATAAGCGTGCACGTGTAGAACCCGGCTTAATGGGCATCCTGGCTACTCAACTTTTGATGTTGTATGGGTGTGCGTGTGATTATATTCTTGTCTTCATTATTCTATGACTATATGTATTGTATTTTAATATGTTGGATGACAAATAAATCTAACACTAAACTAAATGTATTTATATCATTTAATTGGGGAAATTAGTATTTTACCATAGAAGGCCTACAATTTATTTAATAAAGGAAGACCCTTGGTGATGATTTTATTCAAATAGAGTGTTGAAAAGCCCGAGAACAACAACAAATCGCATTTTCTTAATTAAAAAGTGTTAATAACATCAAAAACAAGAGAGTAGTTTTTTTCATCACGTTGATGGGACAAGAATCCATTTACGTTTTTATCGTTCAGGTTTTAGTCAAAACTTGTAATAATGTTTTGAGGTGTGTGATTGCAATTGTCAATAATGGTGGATTGCTGGTTAATCACCCCTTTGATGGTTCAAATTTGTTTAAAAGGTAAAGGTTGTGTGTGTGTGGGTGTGTGTGTGTGGTGTGTACTTACTAGAGAGACATTGTGGGAGTATTTCTGGTTATTAAAGAGACATGTGTGGGGTACGTATTTTGACAGTGTGGGTGTATTTTTTCTTCTTGTGGGAGGATTTTTACTAGAGGTACTATGTTACGGGCAAATTTGTCCTATAACGGAATAAACTGTAATCTAGTATTGAGGTTTTTCCGTAAAAGAGTAGAAAAAAGGGGCAAAAGAGGGATTTTTCTAGTTAGTAACTATTATAGGCCTGCGGCGCAATCCTCTTGGCTAAGAAAAGTGAGAAAAACTCTAAGAAAAATGAAAAAAACTGAAAAAATCTTTAAAAATGTCTAAAAAAGTGTCTTTTTAAGAGAAAAATCTCAAAACTATATAGGTTTTGAAATCTTCCTTATATAGTTTTGAAAAAGTGTAATTTTCTGAAAAAAATGTCTAAAAAAGTGTCTTTTTAAGAGATTTTTCAGTGAAACTCCCACAATGTAGCTCTTGTAAGGATGTGTGTGTGTGTGTATGTACATGCCTGCATGTGTGGGGGTGTGTATGTGTGTGTTTCTTATCATACTTTAAAACAGTTTCATCCAAAGTTTGTATAAGAAATACATTGTTGCACTTTCAATAAAGGTCATATGGGAGACCTCCCAGAAACACTGGTGGCTTAACCCATACAACCCTTGTACATTCTGCATAGGTTATAACACATAAGTCAGTGGTTTTTGAGATGGCTTCCTAAATAACCACAGGTCGTTTAGGAAGCCATCTCAAAAGCAGGCTTCGAATTACAATTTTAGAATTACATGCACCGGTGCATGTAACTTCAAAAATTTACATGCACAATGTAAAAGTTACATGCACAGGCTAATTGTAAACATGGATGGGGCTACTGCTAACCTTTATTCAAATCAGGATCTGGTACATTTAGACTATGGACAGTTGGCTCAAATTTTATCATTTCAGCATTCAATGACTTTCTATGAAATAAGTTAAAATTGCATAGTTTATGAATTCACAAAGTTTAAAATTTACATGCACATGTGCATGCAGGATACAAAAGTTACATGCACAGAGAGAAAGCTACATGCACCTGTGCATGTGTGCACCTGGGTAATTCGAAGCCTGCTCAAAAGACACTGACTTAACAGACTATAGGCTTTTTTGGCTCATTTAAATGCATTTTAATGCCAATTTCTAATATAGGAATGAAAATGCATAATTTTGAAATTAAAAAAAAGTAAAAACTTGTGAACTTGTGCAACTGTAGTCACTTGGAGGACACACAGGATGGAAGGAGCATTTTACCAAAAAAAAAAAATGCCCATCAAGCTAATTACAAAAAGGAGACATTTTTATACCCTTTGAATTAACAAGGTAAGTATATGTAAGCATGTCTTTATTGGTACATGCTGTCCTCTTTGCAAGGAACTCAAAATTTAAATATCTGTTCATAACACAAAGTGCACTCTCAAAATCAGCTGGCATCTTTAAAACAAATTCCTTTATAGGATACCTATTATTTATACCACATACAAAAATTGTTTATTGAATATTATCACAGGTCAAAGATCAATTTTTGATTTGTTGTTAGTTCTAGTTTGAATAAGGGCTGTAGCATAAAAATTGTTGAGAACTAATCAAGATGTCATCAGGTTTAAGGTCAATATTAATAAATTATGAATGGAGGCTTTCTTCTACCAACATGTTAATTTCTCTGTGTATCATAATCAAATCATGTGACTGAAATGCATATTTAATGTTATTAAGGGAAGAACAGTTTTGTATGTTATACAATTGTGTTAAAAACATTAAATGTCCTTATTCACTATCAGAGTGGTTACCTACCTTAAAATTTTCAGCCCATATGCCTGTCTGACGATATTGTTTTTGCCCTACTGAATAATGAATTGTGGACATTTTGGAATGTTCAAGAGACATGTTATGTCTCAATGTGCCATAGACTTGGGTGTTAGGATGATTAATATTACACACTTAAAAAAGTCAGTCATTTTGGATGGAAAATATGTCAACATGGAGCCCACCAAGATATTTAAAAATTTTAAATAATTGTGGTATCAAAAAGGTCTCCTTTTGAATCAATTTGATCCAAATTGTTTATTTTTTTTTTTTTTTAAAAAAATTGACATATTTTTTTGGTGGCTCCCTCGTCTGGTTTCAGAGTGTAGGACCATAGGCAGCCACTGTGATAGTGATGAGACAGTTATATACTATTTGTCAATTGTGGTTATCCCAGTGTATCATTTTGTGGGAACAGTTCACAGACCCACTTCTTCATTGTAGTGACAGATTGATATATGGTTTCTGGTTATCTTAGGTGTGTCTAGAAATCTAGGGATTTTGTTTCTGTACCAGTAGGTATGCATGCCAATCATTCAGTGGTACCCTGGTCATGAGTGCATGTTAATCTAAGGCAGAGAATAAGGCTGAGGTGTGTGTGTTCAATATAACTATCTCGTGGTATCATGAACATATAGTAGCAGTCTTTATTTGCTAGTACTATTTGCTAACATGTACAGAATTGTAACATGTTCCATTTGTATCAATCATCTTCAGATGCTGTTGACTCAGTCAGCCCGGGCTGCTGGTATGGTGTGGCCGTCAGAGGCTAGCAGCTATGCAGACAGAACGGTAAAGTCGGTCCCTTCATCACAGATGCTAGTGCCAATGGGGAAAGATATTTCCACATTGGAGATCGAGTCATAGTCGAACACAAAACATGGATTTATTCAATTTCTCGGCACAACCAAATTTGCCGCAGGTGAATGGGCCGGAGGCGTTTTGGACGAACGCTTGGAAAGAAAGAGGATCGGTCAACGGTATACGTTACTTTCAGTGTGAAGCAAAAAGAGGGGGGGTGTTGCAAGGCCGGATAAACTTGTTAGAGAGCCTAGTACTTCTGCACCAAAGGGTGCAAATGCAGCACAGATATCTAGGCCTAGGGGTTTACCCTCAGCCCGAGAATGGGCAACGAGTGGCTCACCCAGTGGGCGACAAATACAAAATACCCAGTTCATCAAGTACGGAGGGCTTTACAGAAGAAAGATCCAGTTTTCAGAGATGGGACAGGAACATACAGGAACTCCAGTGAGATATTGTCATTTATTTAAGTAATGCAGGCCCTCTCTGGGAAAGGACTCGCAGGTGTGGTTCTGCAATAGTAGAGCCACTCCCAGGTGTGGTTCATGGCAATAAGCGATGCGATAATCAGGAACTGCTGCGCACAAAAGCAACAATAATGTTCTATCCCGATTGACCTACATGTCCATCCCGAATCTGAATGTATTGTGATGAGATGGGTACGGGGTAATAGGGATATGAAACAAACCACTAGTGCCTGACATTATCTAACTCAAGTATGTAGAGCCACTTCCAGGTGTGTGGTGTTTTTTTTTGGGGGGGTGGGTATGGGGATGGTAGGTCCTTTCAACCCTGAAAAACTATATACATTTCTATGGGTCATTTTTACCTTAAAAATGGCACTGATTGACTGTTTAGGGTCAGTTTTCTGAAATCAGTACCGAAGATCTAAGGTTTTGTGAAAACCTACCCCTGTGTCAAAAGAATTTTCTGTACAAAATTAACCCATTGGAGTGGCACATACCTCTATCTAATTATGTGTGAGTATTGTTGTGTTAATTTTGAAATCTATAGAAATCGAAATTAAAAAAAAAGAAAAGATGTCTTCCATTTAGTGTTTCAATTTTATGATGCCCCTAAAAAGTATTTTAGTACGGTATGTCAAAATATACCCCAAAATATATGTGAACCCTTCAAAGAGCATGCATGCTAAAATAAACTAAAGACCAGTATGGAATGACACCTAATATATATCACCAGTAGGGCACTAGTTTCAACATTAACAAGTGGCATATGCCTTTAATTAAAGTTGTATTAAAGTATAATTATGAAGTCTTAAAAGTATTAGAAGCAAGATCTAAGATAAACAATACTAATTAGTTTGTTGCAAATGTTCATTGAGCTTCTGTGAACATCATAGAAAAGGCATGACGACAGAATAGAAAATCCAGCTAGTTCGTATGAGGATTGCCAAGGGGTAATTTCATCACCAGGCATACAGACCAAAAAAGGCAATCTTATGAATCATAGTGTTTTGTATTGCAATTAAAAGGGATACAAGAGAGATCAAATTGAAAACCAGGTCCAAGTACATGCTGCAAAGCAATAATAAGGGCGGAAGTTTCTAAACAGTGTTAGTCACATTACATACTCGCATGTTGAAAATCACCCACACAAAAACAAGTTGGGGAACTCATTACGTCGCGTTTTGTTCAATTTTGGGTAGAATTTTTAATTTCAAATAAGAAGGTTTGCTTTTTTTTTAAAGCAGAATTTTTTTTAGGTTGACCTTAAATGATGTACGGTGATGTGTTTAGCGTCCAGCCCCCATATTTCTCCAGTTCTTTAGACACCATGGTCAAGCACGCCCCAGGTTTTAAGTCCCCAATTTGCATCAAAGCACCCAAATTTTTAGCTTTTAGCCACCATTTTGTTAAATTTGTAGTGGGGTCGTTCCATCATTCCACTTCAGTTCCCAAGACCCTAAATGGTTCCAAATTTTTTTTTTTTTTTGGTTTTGTACAACTCTTGCAAACAATTCAGTTCTCAGGCCCTGTGTTCAGTGCAAGTATACCCTACCCTGAACCAAGGGTGAATGCCCCTCAGACTTAAATGCTCTTGTTGGTTTTTAGTAGGGTTTTAAATAAATGTCTTTAAAATGACAAATTTTTCAGGTTATTCAGGTTTTGTTTCCTTGTTGTTTTCACTTGTTCAATATTTTTATTTAAAACACTGTCAAACAATTAGTATTTTAGCAAAAACATTGTTAATGAATGAGCCAGAACCTGTTACTAACAATTATTTTTGCAAGTCAATCTTCCTTCATTATGAAGCCCTTTCAGGAAAATCCATTTTTTTCCTGAAAGGTAAAAAAGTAAACTTCTAAATTTTGAATCACAATGTAAGAAAGTGGAGGGATGCATTCTGAACTTCATTTAGCATACAAAGTTGTTGTAATACAACCCTTGGGACACAAGTGCTGAGAATATTAATAAACAGCCGAATAGGTGCATCAAGGTCAGATCAACTTCAACCCAAGTGTGTATGTTGGCATCATTTTGTACGTGCTGAGACGACTTGGAGCTTTGAAAGAGTACAACATGTGTCTGAGAAAATAAATATGCTCATTTTCAGACCAGTTAACATTATTGATGTTCTTAGTGCCTTCTCCTGGGAGCTCTTTGGTTTACACATGCACCTGTGGTATTGGCTTTGACCAGAGGGTGTTTTGAATCAATCCCATGATGCATAGCAATGTGCCTATACCGTACTGTACTAAACACATGTCAGTACTTAGGGATAAAAAGTGTTCCAGAAGTTTAAGAACCACAAGACATTTCATAATCATGCTAAAAATTCCCTAAGTACTAATGCTTTGTGGGCTAAAATGAGCATTAAAGTCAGGATTTTTATGTGTTAAGAATAGGATTTTTATGTGATCACATGACCCTATTGAGCTGAAATTTCCCAAAACTGGTGCATTGTGGGATTGACTCAAAACACCCTCTAGGCTTTGACTAAAGACCAAAGTTTTCTGTTTTACGGAAAAAAAGAGAAAATTCATGGAATTGTGAGGTTCGAACACAGATCGAGAGAAACCTGAATGTCCTAAAAAAAAATGGGATTTTTCCAGTTATTTCCAATTTTTGACACAAAATAATAATTCTAATTCATCCTACCACTAATTTTAGTTTTAAAATGCATCAAAGGGACAGGAGGAGATTTTTTGGGGATACAAATTTCTCTCAATTTGCACTTGTTTGCAATGTTTTGATCTGGTTTATTGGACAAACAAGTAAAAACGATAACCAAAATATATATTTTGAACTTGCCTGTTATCGTAATGATAAACATCCCCATAGAAAAGTATTCTTTGATTTTCTGCCATGCATGACAGAAAATGCCAAATCATCATCTTAATGATCTTATTATGTAACAATGGCATATTGGGCTTATTCACTTCAGGTGTGATCTAATACATTGATAAGCATTCCAAATATGCAAAAAAATGGGTTTGAAAAAAAATTGGGGGCACTTCTTTCTGAAAATGTCCTTGTGACTCTTTAAAATCTGAAATTCTGGACCAAATTACCTTAGTGAGCTTCGTTATCACTGATTTCACTCAAATCGCCCAGTAAATCTAATGCAAAATTCGGCATGCTTTCTGTGTGCTTGTTTCTAGATTAAATATGTTGTTGTGTTTTTAGTTTAAGAAAATTGAAGTGTTTCCCTAGAATGGCATAAATTAAGGCTTTTAATAAGAAAATAGAATTGGTGATTAACGATTTATAAAACAGAAAACTTTTGGTCTTTAGCTTTGACACTTGGCTGGCAGAAATCACTGCGGGCACCCTTCCATATACAAAAATTGACTTAGAAAAGTGATCATCAATATACAAAATGGCTGAAAATGGGATCCGTGTTTAGGGCTTGTCCCTGTGTGGTAATTTGCACCAAGTACAAACCCTTCCCAGAGTAGCCCCACCCTCTATCTGATAACGGGCCCGTGGGGAATGAGACTTTTACTTTAGGTACACTGGAGCCCCTTTTGAACTTGTCCACTGTGTATAATGTTGTCAGTTGGATTGGGCAACTTACATATCTCATTGATCCACTACCAAACAGGGTTTTACGCTTAACACACGTTAAACTTAATGCAAGTAATTAGCTACCACAAACATTCCACTAATTCTGACAGACATTTCACATCCTCTTATTAAACATCACTTGTATCTGTCGTATAAATCTCGTAAGGCCTATTTTTACGAGGCAAGAATTTTTCACGTCTTCTTCCTGAATGATTGTTTAGGCCTAAAAAGTTAAAATGAAGCAATCTTTTGTTAAAAAACTTGGTAGGTTTTCAATAAGAGGAAAGTACACATGTTTTTCCTGTTTTAATTTCAAAGGGTAGGAAATGTAAACATTAAAGGTGCCAAATTATTGATGGAGCTTATAGGATTGACTGTATTTCCTAACTTAATTACATGCTTGTCTATCTTAAGGAAGGCAGAATAAAAAGTACTGTTAGTAGTTGTAAGCAGTGCTAAATCTTATTTTCATGTAAACAGCTTTAAAACAATGTATATAGTCATTTTAAAAACTACAACTATCTTAGTGTATATATGGGATATACATTTTCAAAAGGAAAAGTACTTTATTGGAATAAGACGTATGTGATATCATCAAAATGCCGCCTAAACGAGTAGTCAATAAAAGTCTCCAAGCTAGCATGCAGGTAGGTTTAAATGCATGAAATTTGCCTGCACAAATGTAGCTGATTGAGAGTGCAAGTTAGTGCATAGTCATTGCCCATGTAGCTGGTTAGTTCAAAGAGTTTTTTTTTCAGTCAGGAGGTTCAGTATATTAGTTTGGTGGAACATGCCAGAGCCAGGAAGCTATTCTTGTAGAAAATTGTTGCATTTTGATGGAAATAGTCATTGAAACATACAGGTGAAGTTGTCTTGAAAACAACCTAAAACAGGCATGGCCAGTGCTAGTATTTTGAAGTCTTATACGGTAGTCTAGTGGGGTGTGAAGACAATTTCCGTCCTCTGTCTATGTCATCTGGTTCATCTCTGCTATATCAAATGTACTATGAAAAGCAGCAGGGCATAGAAATATGGAACTTGGGACCATAACTCGGGCCAGAAAATTGTCAGAAGTGACAGAAAATAATAGGAATGACTTTAGAAATTTATTATCAAAATTGTCACAAAGGTCAATGTAGTTTGTTATTTTGTATTAGATAATTTGTTTTAAGTGTGCATCTATTATTTTGTATTACATATTTTTTAAAGAGGAAAGCCTAAAAAACACCCCTAATAAATTTTGAAATAACAGTTATAACTCACAGAAAATGTCTGAAATTCACATGGATTTGCTTGAACGTTCCTACAGAGGCAAAATTAGGCCTAATCCTATATCCTGAATAGCAGAAAGAAGCGAAAAAGGATTTGTTTGAAACATCCAACAATAATATACTGAAGACCCATGCTCACAGTTACATAGACCAGAGGGTACCTGGAAATAATTTGATTAGGAATTAGCAGGTAGAGTTAGGTGCTATTTTGAGTGACAAGCACACCAACCATTGCTATTGGCTGGGAAATTGAGATACACTTTCAAAGTTCTTATTGTAGTGTAAAGTTAAACAGATTTTCAGCTGTTTTGTTCTGCATTTTCTTTTTTTCACATTTAATGTGTTTCTCAAACTTCAGAAGGAAATCTTGTGACCATAGGATGTGAGCCCTGTACTGTGTAAACTGCTATTTTTGTGGTGTTTTTAGTTTAGGCAAATTTCACAAATCAACATGGAAATGCAAAAATATTTAGACATGCAAAAATATATTAATGTAATAGAAGTAAGCAACTCGCACAATGTAAAAAAATAAAACATGAACAAATAATTGCTTATGCAGTGTGTGCCTGGATCATGCATAATTTATTTGTCTTTTTAGGTTAATGACTGCATGTGTTTTGACTGCATGTGGTTTGTTTCCACTCTTTTTGGACAGATATAAATTCTCAGGCATTATCCAGTATAATGCATAACACTTGCCCATATTAATTTGACACACCGTATGAACATACATGTATACCTTTATATAGGGGAGACTGGGGCTATTGTGGCCCCCTTTTCAT
>JAMKCH010043214.1:0-12855 GCA_023653785.1 Ophioderma brevispina
TCAACAAAAACAACAACAGACTACGACATCAACAGACAGGACAACAACAACAGTGGGACAAAGTGATCCGTATGTGTCTTACTGCCTTAGGGCAGGCGGACCAAAAATGCTTACTTTCAATCACAAACTCTTTGGTTGAGATGGTTTGACTATAAATCACACTACTGCCGGTTAATACAATGGAAAAGTTGTTACACGGCGATGTCAAAACCCTTTGCGTAAGATTGGACTGGAAGTTAACCACTATCGCTGGTGGTGACACGACCATATTAAGGAATTGAAAAAATTGTTTGGATACGGACTAAACAGGATACATAATTTCTTAATTACAACTTACAGGTTACTCCTTAGGTTGGTGTAGGCCTGCGGGCCAGGAGTGACCATGGAAGGGGGGGGGGGATTCTCAGTTTGGTTTGGTAGGGACATGCCTCAGTGAGTTGGAAGTAGGACCCATACCTATGCCAATTTTTTGTTTCCAAATATTAAGGGACCCATCAGCTTATAACAGATGATGCAAATTTTGGGGCCAAATTTAACATAAATATGTCACATTTTGCCCTCAACTTGGATCTTTGTGGCCATTTGGAAAATTTGGTTTCCAGAAAAATTGAGGAAAATGAGATTAATTGAACCCACAATTTCTAGGAAAAAATTGACCTCCAAATTGAAGAAATTGACTAATTTTCCAACAAAATTGCGAAAATTTTGTAAAAACAAAGACCAAGTTGCTATAAACCAAATTGCTATAAAAAAAAGGGTCATTGATAAAAAACTGACAAAGGACCATGTTTTCGTCACAATCCCTGTATGGTCTTAAGTTATATGCCCCAAAAAGAAACATATTACCTTGTTGTAAAACTTTGAGGGCACCCTTCCCACCAAATCTCTGATGTCTTGAACAATTTTTAATCACATGTCATATCTATCGAATGGCTGATACATATATGGTATATCATCAATATGTCCTTGATACATTGAAGTGCGAATCTGAGTGGTACTTATGTGTGCACATGGACACCTAAACACACTGTTTTTCAATTTATATTAAAATTAGTTTTGTTTCTTCTTGGTTGAATATTAATTTGGATGATGTTCTAATAACATTAAAACAGTGGGTCCCAATTGCTGGAAAATTTGACACAAAATCAAATTTTCTCAGAATTTATTCTAACGGTCTTATGGCCCCATCCCGATACTCTCATCCACAGAACGCCAGATTTTACTGCAATTGGTCAAAATTTTGTGGCTCTTTGCCGTGCATCTACATATCAGTAAGGCGCAATTACGTCACCATGCTTAAAAAGTGTTCTAAAACTTAAAGAGAACAATTTGAATAGGCAAATGGCCTTGTATCAATTCTTGACTTCAGAATTTCACAGGTTGGCAACATTAAAACATTTATTAGTATACTTTTGCTGTGGGGGGCCCAAGAATTTTACACCACCACCACACCCCCACTACCCACCCATACCCTATGAAGTAATCCTATCTGTTGATTTTTCAAGCGACAACACAAACCAATTTTAAAATACAACGCAGTAACTTGCGTGATCCCCCTGCAAGATGGCCTTCTGAAGCAGTGACCTCAGATGACTTGACCTTGTCCATGACCTTGACATCATCCCACATGAGGAACCCCTACTGCACTTAACCCCAAGTCTGGTTTAAAATCGGACTTAAACTTTCACAGGAGGCGCAAAAAACAAAAACCTAACCAAACTGGAACACACACATCACCCACTTACATCCTACACTAAGACAGTGCAACCCTCGCAATTCCCCTCTGCTTTCAAGCCCAGGGTGCAAAAAAATACAGCAATTCCCAGAAGGCCACCAAGATCAGGCGTGGTCCTGGGAGGGGGCAGGGGGCAAGCCGCTACCGTTAAATCTGGCAAAATCTTGCAAAATCAGCCCATTTGGAAGCTTTGTACAAGTTTCAGCCTTTCAGCCCGCCGTGATTTTGACGTTTTTCAAATCCTGGATCCGCTATTGAAATCACATAGGTCACCAACATGTGGGACAATACCCAAGCCATTGTTTCAAGTGTCACGAAAAATCGATCGACAAATTGCCGGTACCACCAAGCTTGTTTATATTCACAAACCCATTTGGGGGGCCCATTATCTTCTATGACCTTTAGATTGACTTGGCCCCCCTTGTAAGAGCAGGTTAACTGTGAGGCCTTACCAGGCGCGGATCTAGGGAGGGGGGCGAGGGGGCGTCGCCTCCCGGTAATGTCGGCAAAATCTTGCACAATCACACATTTTGGACAATTTTCATCCTTCAGCCCCCCGTAATATTGACGTTTTTCAAATCCTGGATCCGCCCCTGACTACCCAAGACCTTTACAATGGTATTGGCGTTAAATGTGTGGCATGTATTTGGAAACCAGCTGCATTTAATATGTTTTAGGGTAAACTTTTGACCAAGAACCAGACGCATACACAACAGATACACACACATACACACATCAAAGCAATCCCTTTGTGCCATCTTGCAGATGACACAAAAATAACCTCAAATATACCACATGAATGGACAGATATATTTGGATTCCTCTCCTGTTGAGAGAAGACCACCACCTGTTTACATCATGCACTATATCTGCATATAGCTTTGGCACTTTTTTTATCCCACCTGAACTTCTCTGTAGGAAGAGATGAACCCATGGCCACCACCAGTAAAATCTAAAAACATATTACATGAATTAGTTTTAAAAGAATTGAGTCAATCTAAATATTAGGCCATGGGTGCCTTTGATAGGCGCACATGTCATCATCCATCAAGTAAGAAATGTATACTCACATGCTGCAACAACGAGAAACTCCCTTTCCCAAAAGGTTCGACAATTTAATAAATACATTGTCATGGCCTGCTTGTGTCGCTTGCCATCGGGGTTTGTGAGTGATAGGCATCACATACCTTTGACCTTGAAGATGTGACCTTTGACCTTTGGATATGTGACTTGACCTTGATATGTGACCCTTTTGACCTCATAAACAAATTAGGGTTTGCATATAACTTTCCATAAACCAAATTAATAAGATCTTTTGAACACAGGTTTAAGATATGAGTTTTTATGTCACTGGGACCGGAGACGCCATAGATAATGCAGGTGCAGTTTTCAACAAATTACCCTCCTGATCATAATGCATGTAGCAGTTTCACAATTACCATCCCCATGCCCATCGAGCAGATCTTGTCCTACCTCCCTGTACGAACCACATGTCTGTCCTCACATCTGATCGCTTCCGCTGTTACAACAAGATACGAATGCTTGCATGCTATTGCCGTATTGTCGTTATAAATAACGGTAACGAGATGAATAGTTTGGTTCAGTTCAGGTACCAGTCACTGTCCGGTCTCAGATATACTTTATTCTCTTCGGGGGCGACCGATATGTATAAATCCGACTATGTTTAAATCAAGGTCGTACATTAAGACCCTCTGCCCAAGTCTCTTATTTTTTTAGTTTTCCAAAAGACAACGTTTATTAATTCTAACCGATAAACAAATTTACCTTTTTCCCTCCTGATTCAAAAACCGAGACGTACGATGACGATAAACGGATTGTTTTTTTTTTCCAATGTAGGGAACGTACGCATTTTTTACCTGAATGGGTCCCCCTAAGCAAAAAATAAACCCATCATGCCGCTGACGTCGATCAAATCCTTATTTTTTTTTCTTCCCCAAAAATGTCTGTTATTCCTAAATACTAAATTCCTTTTTAGATGCACAATCTGTAATTGTTCTTTAATAATTAATATTCAATTTGTCCCCGCATGAATGTGAAAAAGATGGTCCATAAGTCTACAAACTGAAAACTAGACAGCCGCTAATACCCTTACGTGGACTGAATGAGCAGATGGATCCCTCGTGTTAGTTTTAGCAGCTTACAGCCACTTTGCGCGCGGCTGCGGGGTTATGCGTCAAGCACTTCGGACAAGTGTTTGTGAGTATCAGCTAGTATACCTTAATGCCTCACAAAAGCTCGGACATGAGAATTAAAATCAAATTAGTAAGAAAACAATATATCAAACAGTCTTAAGTGTCTCTGCCACCAGTGTTTGTGAATGGGGCCAAAGGTCACATGATGTCACCTAGTCACATAAGGCCACCAACATCACCCGCTTCTTTCCACCAAGTTTACATCATCAAATAGCCCTTACAGAACGTCATATGTGCATGCACTATATTAAAGTTAACTTTTTGTCCACAGGCAACACACTCCACACATACGAACCCGGTAATCCCTATGTGGCCTTGGCATTTTCTTGGGCAGACAACACAAAAAATTCAGGGGAAGGGGATTTTTCTCCTTTGGAGTATAAATAAACACCAACTATTTATGGATGAACATGAAACAGGGTCATTACCATTAATGCATGTTTCTCAGAAATACGCTTACATCAGCGGCATACAAAGATGATTCTGCATCTGTTGAGCTTGTCTGTGATCATGCTTGGTATGTAAATACCGACGTTAATTTCAAATGCTTAATGAAAAAGGAAGTAGGGTGAATCGCCTGCACAATTAAGCAACCCACTCAAGCAGAAGCCCATTACAGGCATCAATTTTCCCCTTACTGTTTTGCTCAGTTTGCTGAATCAGCAAAGTGATTTTCCACGGTTGCCATGAATTGTGGGATTCAGAATTCCCTAACCATTACAGCCTATTTTCCCTGACCAAGGTATGGCAATATTGTATGAAATCTGCCCCTTCTCAGCTTTGTGGGCTTTGTCATGACCCCTTTTAGTTATATCTATCATGCCTTTCCCTGACCTGTGGCAACAAATTTCTGGAATTTCTCCAACTAAAATTAAAACTGGAATGCCCATCTCCCCATTGGTCCTTTGCCGGGTTCTTTGGACTTGGGAAAACGAACCATGAGAATATCCCATCCTTCAGAGGGGATGTTAAGCCTTCGGTCCCATGTACATGGAGAATTACGCCTGTACATGTAATTGCATTTGCAGAACCAATTTTTTGATAAGTAGGTGGAAACCCTGACTGAACACTGACTGATCTGCTCAGGCTAAATAATAAGACAAAAAGGTATATGCTTCATTAAAAATGAGAGCACAAAATTGAATTGGTCTGATTTTTTGACCTATTGGCTAGGCTAGGCATATATTTGAAATGTATAAAGTAACATGAAAGAGTAACACATAATATTTTCTTTGGTCATAGATTCTTACCTACTTCTTTTCAAGCATAAAACTGTCAGATATTACACATGAAATAAACAACATAATGGTGTGGGCATTCTTTGTAATTTACTACCATAAATATTCCCTTGTGTTTGGAGAATTACCTTGCTACAGGTCAGATTGCAATAAAGTAATTGGTTAAAGCTTATTAATCTGGCTTTAAAGGTATACCCGTGCATGTCTTTGTTTTCTACCACAAGCTCTTGCCCTGCAAATTAATATTTTTGTGGGGACACACTATATACCTTTGGGATCACTTTCCTTTTCCTCAATTACTAATATAATGAGCAATTCAGTACAAAAGAAGACCAATTCAATCTTAAATATTAACAAAAAAAATTTGCAAACAGGGAGTCTAATTCATCTCTCTGTTCCGAGAAATGCGGAAATGGCTTCTTGGAGTGGTCAAGCAGGTGCCTAGTATCTGCATTCAATTTCTCAAATGATAATAATTTCCTTTTTATCCATTTCTTTAAACAGAAGAGTTCCACTAAATGAGCAGCAAAAATCATAAAGGAAAAAAAAGCAAAATCCAGGTCAGACTTGTTTATGTCATTCCAATGAAATCCAAACTGCTGTCATCAATTAAAAATGACACTTATCCAAATCACCGGTCATTAGTTTAATGCACGAAAAGAGCCGCAACAACATGCCATTTCCACTGATGGCCTTGCGTCGCTCGGCGGGCGGCACTTGACCGAAGGACGATCAACGAGACTTTGTTGTCCCGGGGGAGATACTCAAGTAGCTCTCCATAGCCCTAGGGTATTTTGTAAAACAATAAGCGGCAACGAAACATGTGCTTGCTTGCGTGCACGGCCAATTAAAACATCCATGTTAGCAGGAGAATACGCTGCCTGAAAGGCTGGTTTATTTCTCATACTATTTTTTTTAATAACATGATTGGTTACTTTTCACAGAGTGACCAGTATGTGGAAATTCTTGTGGATTTAGTTCACTCTACTCTAAGCTTTTGCAGGCATCGGGGGTGTGTAACAAGCGGAAATTGGTGTTTACTTATGTGTCCACACTCACGTTACATGTTATGTACACTGTCGGCTTCAGGCAACAAGTGTGCAGAGCCGGGGTGCAGTTCAAAAACAGGTCCGAGGGAAACATACAATTCTTTCCAACAAAATGATATGAGGAAAAGGTGGACTTGTGTGGGAGTGCAGGCCCGAACGCAGGGGGTGTTGGGGTGCAGTCGCAATAACCAGATTGCACAAAAGGGGTGAAAGGTACTTTTGCTAATTTGCGAAAATGTAAAAAAATTAAAAAAGAAAATTGGACATAATCCAGTTTTTGGTGATGATATGTTTAAAAGTCAAAGTCCACAATCGCTGCCTTGGCATGTTGGGCATGGTTGCCCCAAAGGCTAGGCCCACATACCGAAAACTGTGGATTGACTATCAGGAAGGGCATCCTGTCAATTATGTTTTTTCTCCAATAAATCCTCACACAAGCAGGTTTTTGTATTTTACTGATTTCCATTCCCTCAAACAAGTAATGTTATTTAGTTTGGTATTCCCAGAAGAGGAAATATTGGTGCTGTGAGTCCTGCTTTTTTTAAACCAAAATAACATTTGGGAACTAATGGCAAGTACCATAATAAACAAAGATTCCTCTGCAAGATATTAAAGGTGCTTGTTCCAGTTTTATTTCGATTGTGGTCTCTATTTGATATGCACTTGCCCATACTCAACATCCCCCATCAAGTACCGTGGGAAACAAACTCTGGCAAGTTTTGATGGTAGAAGCCAATCATGCATATTGCAAAGCCCTATTCATACTGTGCTAATATTTATGGTTAACCATTGAAACAGCATTTGTTTGTTTATATCTTGAGAATTGAAAATGGATTTTGTATGAGGGCTCAAATTTCAGGATGACAATGAGACACAATATGGCCGTTTTCATCTGATATCAAAATTGATATACTTCTGGGTAAATCAAGGGTCCCAAAGATGATTGAACCCATACATAGCTCCAATATGGCATGCATTTGTGCATGCACATACCCCCCCACCTACACACACACACGCAATCCACACAGATGCAATAAAACTCACGCATGAATGCATGTACACATGCACACAGATGCATAATGCACACACATAATGCATGCACACACACACACATACACCGCACACACAAGGATGAAATTACAAGCTCTCTCACGGTTCAGTGGTTGCACTTGTTTTGGCTTCTGAAAGTAAATCCCTTGACCACAGAGCTGTCCTAAATAAATAGTGCATTTGCCACTTCACCCATTTGACTTTGTTCTGTTTCACCTAGAAATCATAACACATCAGTTTGCTCTGGCGGGCGCCCCGAAATATATTCCTCTAGGGTCCTGACTCTGCAACAGTCCGCTGGCAGCCTTAAATTAATTTCCTAAGAGGCCTAAAATAAAAAAAAACTGTTTTGTTTGCCCGTAATGGAAAGGACATATATGGCCTCAGTCTGTCAAAAATAGTGAATTTCCACTCAAAAAGAGTAAAAAATCACTCCAAAAAGAGTGGATTTCCTCTCGTTTGAAGAGTTAAACGAAGGACAACACTTTTGAGGAGTGAAACGAAGGACAACACGAAAACGAGTTGAAATCCATTCTTTTTGGAGTGATATTCACTCTTTTAGCATGGGAATTCGCTCTTTTAAGTACAAACCACTCATTTTGGAGTGGTTTAAGGGTAGTGTCAACCCTGGTGCTTTTGTTTTTACACGAATTTCTGATTTTTGCACCATTTTAAACATCAAACTGTGTTCTATAGTTACCAACAAAGGTTATCCACTGCAGACAATCTTGAGCTGTATTTTTTTGCCGATTTAAAACAGCTATTTGACCATAAAAAAAAAAAAAAAAAAAACACACACATATGCATGCACACACACATATACACACACACACAAGGATGATTTACAGCTATCTACGGTTCAGTGGTTGCACTTGTTTTGCTTCTGAAAGTAAATCCCTTGACCACAGAGCTGTCTAAATAAATAGTGCATTTGCCACTTCAACCATTTGACTTTGTTCTGTTTCACCTAGAAATCCTAACACATCAGTTTGCTCTGGAGGGCGCCGAAATATATTCCTCTAGGGTCTGACTCATGCAACAAGTCCTGCTGACAGCCTTAAATTATTCCTAAGGCCTAAAATAAAAAAAAATGTTTGTTTGCCGTAATGGAGGGAAAATATAGGGCTCAGTCGGTCAAAAAGAGTGACTTTCCACTCAAAAAGAGTAAAAAATCACTCCAAAAAGAGTGGGTTTCCTCTCGTTTGAAGAGTTAAACGAAGGACAACACTTTTGAGGAGTGAAATGAAGGACAACACGAAAACGAGTTGAAATCCATTCTTTTTGGAGTGATATTGACTCTTTTAGCGTGGGAATTCGCTCTTTTAAGTACAAACCACTCATTTTGGAGTGGTTTAAATGAGTTTCACTCTTTTGGGGAGTGAAATTTTCACTCGTTTACATTTAGAGAGTAGGTCAGTCGGGTTATGTGAAACAAACTTTTATTTTCCTGATTGTGAAATATATTCCTAGAGAAACCTGTATTACAACAATTTTAAAATAATACAAAATATTCAACTTTGAACAAAATAGGCAGTGTAGTTTGTTTACATTTTGAAGAAAATCTCTGAGAGTGGCTTTAATTTGAGCAAAATTCCATTACAAAGCTGGTATGGAAATGTTGAACTTGTCAACAACATTGATGAAGTAGTTTAATGGAATTGTACAAAAAAAAAAAAAAAAAAAAAGGGTTCATCGTCCAATTTTCTTTCTAGAAATGTATACTTTTATATACAATAATCAAATATTTGCAAAGTTACAAATCAAAATAGATACTCGGAAACTCAAGGTTCACACTGCCCTTAAATGAGTTTCACTCTTTTGGGGAGTGAAATTTTCACTCGTTTACATTTAGAGAGTAGGGTCAGTCGGGTTATGTGAAACAAACTTTTATTTTCCTGATTGTGAAATATATTCCTAGAGAAACCTGTATTACAACAATTTTAAATACAAAATATTCAACTTTGAACAAAATAGGCAGTGTAGTTTGTTTACATTTTGAAGAAAATCTCTGAGAGTGGCTTTAATTTGAGCAAAATTCCATTACAAAGCTGGTATGGAAATGTTGAACTTGTCAACAACATTGATGAAGTAGTTTAATGGAATTGTACACACTTGCCAGCAAATTTGATAATGGATTTTCACATTACTTATCTTTCACAATATCACTGCAGACCCCTTTTAAAGAGACACTGGCACATTTGAAAAATAGTGTGCCCTTAAGATTTTTCAAAATTGTTATTTTTAAATGGTTGTAAAGCTTTTATATACATTAGCCCTCACCTGAAATGATTAAACCAAAATCAACGTCCTTATGGGTAAACAGACCGATTGAAATGGCATTTAACACAAGCAAATGCACTCCGTATACGTGTTTACCACAGTATGTACCCTGTTTGACTGGTCTGTGACCTTTGTGGTTTTAATATCAATGAGTACAAGTCTATGATATTCATGTAATATACACATTTGTTGATTAAAGTTAGGGAAAACTTAAAGGTTAGCCTACAAATTACTTGGATGTCTTTAACCTCTAATTAACATCCCTGTCTGTTTTTGAGTATGTTATTTTTATGTGTAAAATGTATCTCTATTCTTCTAATGGCCAAGACTATCATTTGAAAGCAAATTGAAGCAATTTCATATTTTGTGGAAATGTGCAAGTGCCGCTTTAACCTGAAACACACACCTCTTCTGTGGAAAACTTAGGTGAAATCTTCTACAGAGGGAGTATGGATTCAATAAAGAATAGCCCCTGAAGTGGTATGGTCAGTACAATGACCATGTTTTTGGATCAATAATGGTGCAAAGATTTTGATCTCGGCAAATACTGTGTCAGACATGTCAATATATTTTCTCTTTATATCGTGTTGGCACAACCAAAGTGGAAATAGTTTGGTAAACACTGTATCTGAAGGCTTCTCTGTCAAATACAAAACATAATTTTCCTCCTCTGAATCTTCTTTCTTGGAAAACCATGTTAAACTTTCATTTTCATCAAGTAACTGTTTACGGTGATGTACAGTGATCAAGGCAGTAAATCACCATTAATCCATAAAGCTAATGCCATCACATCAGTAATCTGTGCCCACACTGGACCCTTAACCACTCAGTCCATAGGAATTTTAATCATTAATTATATGCAATTGCCACATAACCCATTTTGTTTTTGTCTCCTTCATGTTTCCCCTCATAAAAGCACAAAGCTCAGGCACTATCATGATTTTTTTAATCAGGTTTTTAAATTTGAAAAAAATCATCAAATTAAGATTTTTGCATGTGTGTAACTTTATAGGTATCCTAAAACATGCCCTACATAGGGTAGACCAAAAGCAGCCTAATTAGGACAAAATTTGTCTAGTTTTCATTACTGTCTACACGGACACTTACACAACACATAATTGAATGGAGATTCATATCTTGAATACACTATTTTCTCCCTTTTCTTATCATTTTCAGTTTGAAAAAATGTTGTTGAATTCTACAGTCTTGTCCTTCACTTTAAAGTTATTCTTGCGAATTTGGTAAAGTTTTTGACACTTTTTGGAAAAACTATCATGTAAAAATGCTAAAAACTATATGTAAAATGGCAACTAACATAATGTAAATGCTAAATAATTATAATGCAAAATGATAAACCAACAGTTTTCGATGTTGGTGCCCCACCCCTATCGGCTTACTAGCCCATCCGTGTTGAGTGCATGCTGAGGTTTTAGCCCGGGAGCTACCAAACATTTGTAACACATCTCGAGTAAAAAGGTTTGAGTGATTAAATGTAAGAACACTGCCTGAGAGGAACCACTGAAATGTGATAACCCAGGAGCTAGCAGACATTTGTAACACATCTCAAGTACAAATGGTTTGAGTGATTAAATAATGTGCTATACTTTTCATCATGATTGGATCAATTTCAAAAGTTGACCCCTGTGTAATCTTTCTCTAGACCCCTTCCTTAAGCTTAAGGCTCCTTTTGCGATACTTAAGAATCACAGCCTGGGAGCTAGCAGACATTTGTAACACATTTCAAGTACAAAAGGTTTGAGTGATTAAATACGTAGACAGCCTGACAGGACCCGCTGAAACGTGATTCTTAGGTGCTGCAAATGGTGCCTTAAGGAAGGGGCCAAGACAAGGATTGTACAGGGGTCAAATTTTGAAATTGATCCAATCATGTTGAAAAGTATATCACATTATTTGTCTAACCATTAGGATTCCAAAAAGGTAATTTGTACTATCTACAACTTAATGTCTTGGAGTTACATGTTAAAAACAGCATTCAAGAAAGGTAGGTTTGTACTATCTACAAGTTAATGTCCTGGAGTTACAGGTTAAAAACAGCAAAATCAATAAAAAAAATAGTCAATTTCAGTTGTGCGGGGGTCAAATTTTAATAACAAATGGTGCATATTGTTTGAGGAGCTCATAGGATTCAAATAAGGGATAGTTTTGAGTGTCTTAAATGCTTAGTTACTAATGAATGGGCCCCAAAGGTCACCGTAAGGGATAGTTTTGAGTGTCTTAAATGCTTAGTTTGCCCCCTACTTTGTTAAGCAAGCATTTAAGACACTAAACACTATTACTTTAAAACTCTCACTGAGGAAATACAACAATATCACACAAAGTACAAGCTAAAATTACCAAATGACCAAATTTTCAACATATAATGACCAGAAAATCACAGCTGTTTGAAAGGTTCATTTATTATGACAAAACCAAAATAAATCAAAAATATCAACGGTGACACACTTTTGACAACTGATTTTGATTATTTATACCACTGACTTCATCCTGTGTAAATTTTATTACGAAATTTCATTGCGGGCAAATATTATTTTTCTTAAAAATCTAGTTTATTACATCTCTATGGGAAATGAATATAGAGAGGACATTATAACATAAATCTTGACCTTAGCAGACCTATATGGCAAGATTCCCACAATGGATGTTTCTGATTTTTGCGGAGGTAATAGCTCTTGCATGCCTCTGCTTATATCAGTTGTCAAAATTGTGTCGCCAATGCTTAAAATTGCTCTAAAAATAAAAGAGACGATTTGCATGGGGTCAAACAGCTGTGAAATACTTAGGTATTGAAACACTAAACTCACAAGATATCATCAAAATGCCCATTATGATGCTCTATACTTGGTACGTCTGAGTGTGGGCATATCGATGTGAAATGGATGAACTCGGAGTAAATTGCCCCGAATTTACAGTCTAAAAGCCATTTATTTTGAGAAAACATAGCAATTGCTCCCCTGGAACGAAATAATGGATCACAGTTACCGACGTTGGCTTAAATGTGGGTCAAATCCATGACGATAATTTAGGATAATTTCTTCATAACTTCATGTGCATTTGGTCCACCTGTTGGCACAGGTAACTGCAGGATGACCTGGAATTTTCCTCCCACATGTATATAGATTTTCTCTGTATGCCCCTGCTTCAATAATAAGCTTTCAAGTATAAATTCCAGGGTTTCTTTCTGGTATATAGTTGGTTAGTGGTTTTATTTATTTGATTTTCCAGGTCCCAAAAACATCTATATTTCTCCAGGTAAAGAGGGCACTTTCATA
>JAMKCH010043215.1:0-75036 GCA_023653785.1 Ophioderma brevispina
CGTTTCAAAATTATAGCAATTACGCTGAATTTTGCATATTAATTAGCTCATTTGCATACTTAATTTGCCCGAAATAGGCCCAAAATCTAATCAGGTCGATAACTCTTCAGCCCGCTTCCTTCCACCAAATTACATCATTATACGCCTTACGGAACTCTAGATAACTTGTACACAAGCTTTTTTTTCTTAAATTATGCAAATTAGACACTTAATTAGCATATTTTACGCCCAAAATGCCACTTTGACCCAATTATGATTCACACAAAAGATGCATGGCATAGTATTCTTTCATGAAGCGAAGGAATTTTGCCTATCCGATGTACTGTTTCAGATACAGTAATTACGCATATTTAATTAGCTCATTTGCATACCTAAGCCGCATATATCACTTACTTTCAAATTACAAAAAAGATGCGCACCATGATAGGCTTTCATGCAGTGAAGGAATTTTGTGTATCCGATGCACCGTTTAAAAATTATAGCAATTACGCTGAATTTTGCATATTAATTAGCTCATTTGCATACTTAATTTGCCCGAAATACGACCAAAATCTAATCAGTTCGAGAACTCTCCAGCCCGCTCCCTTCCACCAAGTTACATCATTATACACCTTACGGAACTCCTGAAAACTTGTACACAAGCCTTGCGGGAAAATTTTCGTAAATTATGCAAATTAGATACTTAATTAGCATATTTTACGCCCATTTTTTTTTTTTTTTTTTTTTTTTTTTTTTTTTTTTTTTTTTTTTTTTTTTTTTTTTTTTTTTTTTTTTTTTTTTTTTTTTTTACAAAGTTCAGGCGAGACAAAAACCCGAGACCTGGCAGGTCTTGAGACTTGCAATATAGGGTATCAAATTCAACCAATGCCTCTGTCAGTCTCACATAGGGTCGTCAGTCTTCAGTGAATACTCCACAAAAAGCAATTGCTTGTCCTTGGAGGGTATCAAATTTTACTTTTCAGTTTCAGATAATGTATAAAATCAGCCTGAATCTGTGATAATTTTTGCATTGACATCATGCTCAAAACAAAATAGAAAGTCCATAACATAGCTCCAAATGGTGTGTAAAATCCCAGGTTGCCATTCCAATGGTAATTTTGCTTGGCTCCGGGTCTTGGATAGCATGTCTATTTGATTGCGTCTGGTCTCGGATAGGGTATCCATTTGAACAGAAACTGTAGATTTGACAAAAATTGGGCATAACATCATGGGTTTCAGACAAGCTTTGAAGGGAAATTCCAAAACGAAAGTGATAATTCGCGCTGGCCGTGATGACCCCGAAGTGACGTCAAAGTAGCATTTTAGTGACGTAAAAGTAGCCTTCTAGTTCTTTGAAGCGTGACGAACAGGTTTTATAATGTGCACGTGTACAGCATGTGCTGCGTAATGGTAAAATACTACGCTGCCTATGCACGTAATGCACGATGATAAAAGCGAAGGCCAAATGCATTATAATGCATGACGAATCGTGCTAGCTTTCAGTGGCGTAGCCAGAGGGGGGGGCACGTGCCCCCCCCGCCCGCGATGTTTTGTTGGTACATAATGGTGCGTCGGTACATTTGTCTAAAAAGCTGTTGCTTTGATGGCGTTGTGCGTGATATTAAATACAGAGAGCTTCATAAGACTTTGTTACTACTACCACCTGTTTAGGCAATTGATATTACTATACAAACTACTAGTACTATCTTTGCGTTGGTGTTTGGTGATGATGTTACATCTCGATCTCACCCCCCCTTTTTTTTTTTTTTTTTTTTTCAAAAAAATTTGGGTCAACCGGCGAGCGTAGCGAGCCGTTAACAAATTTTATTGTCGGTACAATACACGCGTCGGTACATTCATAAATCTGTGCCCCCTCGTCAACAAAATCCTGGCTACGCCACTGCTAGCCTTAGCTTAGCCTACAAAATATTACAAAACGTTCAAAGTCGAGGGACCGTCCTTTGTTACTGTAATAACATTCTTTATTACGTTAATAAGCAGGAGTCCGTCTTCTCTGGTAAAGTAAATCCTCTTAGCATGTCTCGACTTCCATGCCTAGCGACTTCTTCAAATGGGTCAATCAATGGGTGGTATCAATTCGTCGATAAATAATTGCCTAATTGGTGGTGCCGGTGGATAAACATTTTGTTGCTTTCGTTAGAGTATAAAAAGCCGTACTCGGACAACCGCGAGCGCGCCGAAGGCGAGTGAACTTTGAGCGGTCCAGAGAGGGGCGGACTCACACAAATTAAATAAATAATCAAAGCCTTGATAAAAGGCTAATTGATATAATGTATATTTATTATCATAATATAATATATATATAACATTTATGTACTTGTAATTTATAGTATTATATCATATTGATTTGTATCATGATTATCATTCTGAATGAAATAAATGAAATGAAACATACAATGGATACACTTGATATCTTAAAAACCTATTGCCTCTACCTTTATGAACTTTCAGTGATATTACTTTATTAGTAACATCCATCTTACCCTTCAACAAAGCATAAGTAGATAAATACTTTGTAAACATAATTATTAAATTGGACTTGATCGTTTACTACTACATTGTTGTTTACAACGTTGTTTTTCATGAAGGCCAAGCCTAGCAAGCTAGGCCACCCTCCACTCATCAGAACAAAATGCAAAGTGAAGGCATTCACATAGAGTTCAATAATCAGTCATAAAGATACATAAAACATTGTATAAGTAAGGCAATCTAAAGTTCAAGTGGCAGACATATTGATTATTATAGTTGACGTCAAGGATGCTTCTTCCCTGTTCTACAAGTGTGTTACTAGTTCAGTCCTTTTGTCAGTGAGCTTTCACAATAGTGCAAGGAAAGATATCAAACTTGAATAAAAATAAAAAATTTTGGAATTTAAAAAGGACAGAAATATATCTCATTCAATCGAGTGAAAATTAATTGTCTGCCAATCTACTCAACACCAGCAAACTATGCAGACTTTGTCTAGAGTAGAATACAAATCATTATATTTTAAACCCCACCTTTCTTCTTCACTGAACAAAAGGACTGAACTATTAAAACTTGTAACACAGAAAGAAGCATCTCTTGGTCAACTATAATTAATCAATTTTACTGCCACTCCTGAACTTTAATTTCCTCCTTCTACATGTTATGTAATCTTTATGACTGTTTATTGAACTCTATTTGAAATGCCCTTCACTTTGGGCATTTTGTTCGGAGAGTGGAGGTTGGCCTACTTGCTAGGCTGGCCGTCATGAAACAACGTTGTAAACAGCAATGTATATCAACTATCACGTCCAATTTACAAATATTATTTACAGCTCCCTTCTGGTTGAGCACTTTACTATGGATGATTTAACCTACTTGGATTTAACTTTTACACTGTATTACATGTATTATAGAAATACTAACTCAACAACAACAATGATAGAGTACTGGGCGGGATCGGCATTACAATTTATCTGACACGAGCCGGCACAACAAGTGTCACGATCAGCGGTAATCATATTACAACTCCGTCAATGATCGATCACAATCGATCACTCCGCAAATTAACCCCCCATTAACACCAAAAGCGCTTGTGAGATGCCAACGACCAAGACGTCCAGAGGGGTTCCTTATTACCATAAAAGAATTGCATTTACAATAAAAGGAGGACGGTCCCCTCCTTCGACTTACTCCTGTTATAAAACACCCACGTTTTTCCGCGCCAAACATTCAGTACAAAGTATAGGCTTTATTCCGTTGAAATGTATTGGCGGGAGGGGTGTGTACGTGAAACACGATAATGCCCGACTTTGACGTTCCCAAAAATATTTGGGTGCCTTAACACTCTCTCGTTGCCACCCTGAAGTTTAAAGTCCTTGGCCCTATCGCTAATAGCCTCGTCCCCAAAAGTTCAATTTTGACCGGAAGTGCCAAAAATTTTGGTATCAGAAGAAAGCTACTATTGTATCTCATTTACCCTGTGAAATCTAAGGGTAAAAAGATAGTACAGGAACCTTTACGGTCGTTTTTTGACATTGGTCGTTGGCACAAGGTAAAGGCCAATAATGCATTGAAAGCCGTAGCACAATCAAGATATGGCCTGACCGTAAAATTAAGTATGGACTTGTCGACGCAGTGCTTCGTCGGAAGTCATTACACTAAGAAAATAACCCTAATGGCCGCAGTACTTATCATGCACCTACTGTTAACTTGTATTTTGCTCACTTCTTCTGTTTCTCTCCTTCGATGAAAATAAATAATTAAGTCTTAATTTTGGAGATATTCTTGCTTGTCGGGATTCGTGCTACAAACAACAGCCGATTTGACTTATTTAATGGTCGTCATAGCCTAGAATGAGGGTGATTCGTAAATGCGAAATGCAAACGATTGATAATGACTGAACTCTCGGACATGCCCGAATTTCAGTATGACTCCAGATTGTCTAGATAAGGATGTTTGGTTTGGAATTATGAGGAAAATGTGCCCCCTTTTTGGTCCGACAATATTAATTTTACGCATTACTAACTCTATAGGGCTCACAAAATCACCGTTTTTCATTGTTTTTTAGCTCTTGCATCAAACGGCTTGAAATATTCGGCGTGAACTTTGTGCAGTTGAGGTTTTGGGGTGAAGGCTAATCTATCAAGAAGAAAATTTCATATACTTAAATCTGGCCACCTCCTTTAATAATTATCATGCCTGCAATCTGCCTCACATCTGCAAATTGTCATCAAATTAGCAAACTAAGATAGAAACTTACTTTACAGTTTACAAAGTCAGTAATCACCTTCACATTTCTTCTTCTCCTTCCGCAAGCAGGTGTCGCAAACGATCTCGCGACAACTCCTCGGAACGCCGGAACAGCGATATGCACCTGCCTGTATCATTATCACTGATCTCTACATCATTGATCATTATTTACCACAAAACACGCGTCACCCGTGGCGACAGGTCAAGGGTCATTAAAAGCCAGCCTGTGGCCCTGTTTGCGCAGCTCGCGGTGCAACTTGTCGGCTTCAAGTTCAGGTAAACTTTCGTAATTTTGTTCTTAATAATTAAAAAAAATTATTAATGTTATTGCATCTTCCTTTCATTTTCTATTTTTCTTTATTTTTGTCATGTTCTTGATTATACATGTTGTATGTTTCGTGCACATTATTAGGAGTTTCTGGAACAATAATAGATAAAAAAAATGCAATTGATAATCTTTAGAAATCGGAAAGTTTTATAATTCTTGCATCGTGTCTCACTTCGGCGTGGGCGTTCACATCTGCAGAATCCGATATAACCCAAAGCACAGAAACAGTAAAAATAAAGAAACGGCATAACGTGTTATGCGACCCCACTTTTTTTTTTTTTTCCCGCCAAAAGATTCACGTACAAAAAGTATAGGCTTTATTTCGTTGTAATGTTTGGGAGGGATAAGGGTGGGTCGTGAAAACAACGAGAATGCCCAAGAAACAAACAATCAAAGTTTATAAGGCCTCATTTGTTGTTTTTTTGTTTTTTTTTGTTGTGGGGGGGGGCATAGTTCTGCTAAGCATAACTTCACATATATGTCTTTAACATGTTATTAACGGATGTGAAGTTATGCTAAAACACATGGAATACCTGTCCCCTGTTACCTACCTCAACTTGTCATCTCAAAATCCTCTAAATAAATGTAGGCCTACGATAATAATCCCTGTTTTCACCACGATAACCAACTTGAGACCTATAATAATGCGAGTAGACATATTGAAAAAAAACTTCAAGAATAGAAAATTAAAATTTTGAAGAAAAATGCGACAAACAATCACTTCTTCTGCATGAAAAGGTGTTCTTCTCTTCCGGAAAATGCTGGATTTCTACTGTTTTTAGACAATTTTTGAGGATTAAACTATTTCATCAAAGGAAATTTGAATTATCTAAGGAACACATATCAACTCAACTCGATTCTGATTACTTTGATATTTGTGTTCTTACTTGCAGGTCCTGGCAAAGTTTTTTTGGCTCTTTGCAATGGCCTGCTCATGCTGGTACAGGGGAAAGGTATTCCATGTGGTTTTGCATAACCTCACATCCGTTAATGACAACATGTAAAGACATAATGTGCAGGTTTATGCTTCTAGAGCAGAACTAGGGGGGGGGCATTGACATTGGAAAGAGGTACAGGTATTTGCGGGGGGGGGCCCTCATTTCGGTCAAAAGATTTTCGCCTCTCTTCAGCAGCAAGACCCCCAGTTTAAGCATAATTCGGTTCTTAAGATCCCTTTTCAGAAATCTGTATCTCAGAGCTGAAATTTTGCCAATTCAATCATCTCCCAAGCCTGACAAATTTTCAAAATTTAGTTCCAGCCTTACTTTCAGAGACAAAATCATTTCCACAAGCCACAAGGTGTCGGAAATTGGGCCGACATTCCTACCGTGAACAAAAGTTGAGTGCCCCACCCATGGGGGGGGGGGGTGGGGGGGGGGGGGGTTAGTAAGATTCATTTTTCTAACATCCCCACTATTTTATGGCAATGCAGAATATTTTCCATACTCCACTACCCTCAATTTAAAATGCTTTGTTGACCACCCTTTTTTTATTATCAATCCGCACAAGGGAAATAGAGTAGTAAACTATTCTGATAAAACTAAGGCCTATGAGTTGTTAAAAAAGCGGGCCTAAGGCACTTACAATGTGTAGGCCTATCAATAGGGCTGACAAACTGTCAATGAAATCTATAATCCCCCCCTTTTTTGAGATTTTATAACCCAATTGGTCCAAATATCCGATTTTGCAAAATTTGGTGATTTTGAGATCACGATTTTTGTGCCTTTTGCCCCAAATCTGTCTTTTTTCTCTGCTGGGGTGGGGGTGGGGGTGGGGGTTGGTGGAGGCGGGGGCAAACTGTAGGGGAAATTTCAACACTCCATTCCCCCTGGCTCTGCCCTTGCCTGTCAGCCCCCAAGTGGCTCTACCACTCTAACCACTCTCCTAACCAACGACTCACCACATCTACATTTTTCCTACCATTCAACCACAGACGCAATGAAAAAGTATAATACTGATCCTGTTTAAAGCGGCACTGGCACATTTTTCACAAAATATGAATTTCTTTCATTTGCCTCTCAATGATAGTCTACGGCCATTGGAAATAGAGATAACCTTTTACACAACTAAAAATAACATAACTCAAAACAGATAGGGATGGTAATAAGAGGTTAAAGACAATCGAAGTAATTTGTAGGCTAACTTTGAGTTTTTCATAACGTCGTCAAGTTAATGTGTATATTGCAGAATATCATAGACTCGTACTCATATGTATATTAAAACCACAAGGTCACAATTGGTCAAACAGGGTGCATGCTGTGGGAAAGGTGCATTAAATGCCCCTTTCCATCATCTGCTGATTAATGTCGCTGGCGACATTAAGTATAACATCGCTCTGTTTACCCATAAGGAACACGGACTTTGTCTTAATCATTTCAGGTGAGGGCTAATGTATATAAAGCTTCACACGTTGCAAAAAATACTGATTTGAACAATCTTGAGGGCGCACTATTTTTCAAATGTGCCAGTGTCCTCTTTAAAATGGAGTACTATAATTTTGCTGTACAGATAAGCATTACTGTCACTATGATCATAATATCTGCAACTCCTGTGGCAAACGGTTCAGTATTTTCCATTGACCAATGAATTGAGATAATACACACCCTGATTTGGGGGGTGGCAAATTGAAACCAGACACCACACAAGGTTTGTTGTTTGATCTTAAAACCTCTATAAAACAAACCCCGAAAAATGGCTAATAGCCGGGGCGGACAATGGAACCCGGAAATAAATGGTAAGGTGGCACACACCGTGTTGAGAGTTTGCAAAACTTGGCAGTTTTAAGTGAAAATAGCATTTGAGACACTGGCACATTTGAAATAGTGCGCCCCTCACAATTTTTCAAAATTTACTATTTTGATGGTTGTACAGCTTTTATATATACATTCGCCCTCACCTGAAATATTTGAATGACCAGGAGCCGATATTTTCCATTAGCATTCTCTCAAATTTCAACTGATGGTTGTATACGCCCCTACCGAGAACGTTTTTGGAAGGTTTTTAATATTACAACAGTGCAAAAGAAACCCCGAACCTTGTTTTGAACTTAAATTGCCTGCTATCGTAATCAATCCCCGTTTTATAGAAAACCATGGCCTTGACAGAAACGACAGACAATTCTAAATCAGCATCTTATTACATACAGACGGCATATTTTCGGCTAGTCCTTCAGGTATTATCTAATACATTGGTAGCTTCCAAATATGTAAAAAAACCAAACCGGGGTTCCAGAAAAATGGGGGGGGGCGCTCTTTAGGACCAAATTGCCCTTAAGGTGGCTGTTAAGAAGTCAGTAATTCACAGGAACTGTTTTTATTTGCCTCTCTTCTTAATTGTTGTTCCAACCTGATAAAAGTATACATATTTGAGAAGAAATAACTCAGAATCCAATTGATTACTATTTCCCCCCCAAAATACGTATTTTTTTTAAAAAAAATCATAAAATGGTGATTTTTCACTCATTTTTTTTTGGTTGCCCTATAAAAAAATATAGAAATGTTATAAAAAATGTGCCTTGTTTCGTTGTGTATTCCGCTTCATAGTTCTAAGGGTCGTATTTCCTATTTTCCCCTTTTTTTTTCCAATTCTGCACTATTTATCAATTATTTGCCAAAAAGGCCAAACTCCCTGGGTTTCATCAATTTGTAAAATGCCAGATTGTTTTAATTAAGGTTGACATAAATCACAATTTTTTAAACAAAATGAAAACTAAAATACGACCCTAATTTTGATATGCTCTAATAGATGCATTTCATTTTCGTTTCTTACCCTGTTGCTGATATGGTTTCGAGTAACGGGAACTGAAAATCACTAATTAATCGCCGAAAGTTGGGGAACACACAGAAATCGCCATTTTGTCCAAATACTGTCCCGTTTTCGCTACAAAAGTAGAGCCTTATTCCAAACACAAGCGTTTCATCTCATATTCTTCACACAGCTTCTGCACCAGGTCAAATTTAATTCATCTGATACTCATGATCAAAATGCAACAATTAATGATGGCTCAACAAATCGTGAAATTAACATCCCATTCTGTTTGGTAAAAGCATCTCACGTGGGCCACCATTTTACAATTGCAATACAGGTTTACCATGGTATGCGTCATATCGAATCCATGCATCAAGGCGCTCCTGATGCGCTCATTGCATCGCGCGCCGGAATAGCACATACCGCCTATTGCGTAAGCGCAAATTACCTCCCTTTTGTCAGTTAGGCCCATGTGATTGTTTTGTTTTGGTTAAAACGCTTAACATAGTAAAGTAAATGAACAAAATATGAGGAAAAAAATAGATTCTGTTAACCTATATGGGAAAGAAATCATGTTAATGCCATTAAACATGCAAAAACTAAAAACTGAGCCTTTTGACTAATTTCCTGCCTTAACAGCCACCTTAAGGGTAAACAGAACAATTTTTTATCATTACGTTGCCAGTGACATTTTATTCAGCATATGAGGGAATGGGATTTAACCCGCAAGAAAAAACCTTCCGGAGCCTGTTCCCATGGCGATACCCTTTTTGAGCAAAACCGGTCTATGACCTTTTTGGTTTTAAATTCAATGATCTATGATATTCAGTAATAACAATTTGACCTTGGATGACTCGGATTGACCTTGAAATGACCTTACACATTTTGGATGAATGTTGACCACACCCCCAATTTCATTCTCCTACCACATGTTAAGTGATTTGACTTGGAGACCTCGGATGACCTTGATGACCTTCACAATGTTCGGTACTGAAAGTTGTCCACACCCACCAATTGTCATCTTCCTCCTACCACAGTTAAGTGATTTGGACCTGGATGACCTCGGATTGACCTTGAAAGGACCTTCAATCTTTTTGGTACTGAATGTTGACCACACCCACCAATTGTCATCCTCCTACAAAGATAAAGTGATATGACCTCGGATGACTTGAAATGACCTTCCAAATTTTGGTATGGATGTTGACACACACCCACCAATTTCATCCTCCTACACATGTTAAGTGATTTGACCTTGGGGACCTCGGATGACCTTGAAATGACCTTCTAACCTTTTTGGTAGAATGTTGACCAACACCCACCAATTTTCATCTCCTACCACATGTTAAGTGATATGACCTCGGATGCCTGAAATGACCTTCATAATTTTTGGTACTGAATGGTGACCACACACACCAATTTTCAACCTCATACCACAGTTAGTGATTTGACCTTGGATGACCTCGGATGACCTTGAAAATGACATTCAAAATTTTTGGTACTGAATGTGACCACACCCACCAATTTCATCCTCCTACCAAACAGATAGTTTATAGCCATTTCACTCATTTTTGCCTATTTTTGACCCATTGACCCTTTGACAATGCCACATGACCCTCCGCCGAATCATCCGCAGCCTACTTGATTGACATCTATGGTGAGAACATGGACAACCATCTTGCTCCAAGTCAATAGATATCGTGTTGACAACTTTTATTATAGCGATTTAAGCCCTATTGTTTGCATATTTGACCCCTATTTTTGACCACATTGACCTTTGACCCATGCACATGACCCACTTTGTATCCCCCCACCACCTACTGAGATACATCTATGTTGCGAAGGATGGACTTCCACACTGGCTTAGTTCCAAGATATCGTGAGGGACGCCCACACACACACGGACGGCTAGCATTTCTATAGTCCCCCTTCGCCAACAAAAGTTGGCGGGGGGACCAAACAACGCAAAGATGTTTAAAGTGACATATTCACAATTTTTAACAAAAATGAAAACTAAAAAATACCGACCCTAATTTGATGCTCTATACGATGCATTTTCATTTCTTACGTTCTGATATGGATTCGGAGTAACTGGGAACTGAAAATCACGAATTATCCCGAAAGGGAACACAAAGAAACCGCCATTTGTCCAAATAACTGTCCCGTTGCGCTACAAAATACAGCATTATCCCGAACACAATGTTTCATCGCTTTTCCTTCACACGCTTGGCTTCTGCCCAGGTCAAATTACTTCATCTGGATAGTTATGCATGATCAAAATTCAACAAGATAGAGGCTCAAATCGTGAAATTAAAACCCATTCTGTTTGCAAAGCATCTCACGTGGGCAACAATTTTGAACAATTGCTACAGGTTACCATGGGTATGCTTCATATCGAATCGATGCATCAAGGCCGTTTCTGATGCGCTCATTGCATCGCTCGCAGCGAATAGCACAGACCACCGTATTGCGTAATACGCGGAATTACCCTCCCTTTTGCAGTTTCAGCTCATGTGATTGTTTTTGGTTCAAAAATGGCGTACATAGGAAAAGTACAATGACAAAAATGGAGGAAAAATAAATATAAATAGATTCTGTTAAATATATGGAAAAAAAATGTTAATGCCATTAAAAAAAAACCAAAACTGGCTATTTGACTAATTTCCTGACTTAACAGCCAAATTAAGTGTAAACAGAATAAAATTTTTATCATTAATTGTCGCTCAGTGACATTTTATCAGCAGATGAGGGAAATGGCATTTCACACAAAAAAAACCTGGCCGGAGGCCTGATTTCCAGGCAATGGCATGCACCTTGTTTGTCTGGGCTATGACCTTTGTGGTTTTAATATCAATGCATGAGCACAAGTCTATGATATTCATGTAACATAGACAATATCTGTTAATTAAAGTTATGGCAAACTTAAAGTTGGCATACAAATTCCCTGGATGTCTTTATCCTCATATCAATTGTCCCTATCGTTTTGGGGGTATTTACTTTTTTATATGTAAAATATCTCTCTATTCTACCATGGCCAAGACTATCATTTGCGATCAAATTGAAGAAATTTCATATTTTGTGAATGTGCCAGTGCCACTTTAATGCATCTATTTGTGTCAATTGCCTGTTCTCTGGTCAAAGCCTCTGTGCAACCCTGATCTCTATACAATGGATTGGCAACTGTGTATTAGATGAGGAGTGAAGCAACCGGGGACATCTTGGTCTACAGAACACAAGCATTCCACAGACACCTGTTTAACAGAAATTATATTTGAGGGCCATGCCATCCCATACATCCACAACTTCACAACTGAATTGGCTTGATCTGTGTAGTCCATTATGTCCGTTATCCACATTTCCAGCACATTTTTGTGTACATGACCCGGCTCTATAACCACCTGCTGGGCCTCTTTTTGATTACCAATATGGCCGTCAGTGGGTGCAAGTATGGAGCCTTGTTTTCCAATCCATTGTAAGAGATCAGTGATTTTTGTGCCACAAATGGATGGAAATCAGGTAAGAGTTTCATTGATGTTGATAACATGCTGGAATGTGCATGTGACTTTGCTTGCAATTCCTTGAAAGAGCTTCAACTTTCAACTTTAATTAGTGTTGTAGCTTGTTACACGTATTCGTGATGTTAAGCGTATTCTACAAATACTTTCAACATGTTCTTAAGGCACTATCAGTGATTTGCTACATCAGAAAATCAAACAATCATCTGACAATAAGATTTAGTATTTTTGTAACAAGTAATGTATCCTAACATATCCCTGCAAGTGGCAAGGTCAAAAGCAATGTAATAAGACAAAATCGGAAATTTTAGTCATTGCTGTCCGTATGGACCTTTACTAATAACAACATATTGAACTGGGATACTGGTGTCTTTCTTCCTTTTCCCTGTCATTTTTTTTCAGTTGGAAAATATACTATGATAGTCCCTGACAAGACTTTATCCTTCACTTCTTAGCTATTCCTGCAGATTTCGCACTATTTTGTGTATCTTCGAGTGTATCACTGGTTAATGTCTTTAATGTCATCCAAGCTTTTCAAGTGTTTGTTATAAACTTTGTTAGCCCCGATCAAAACCAATTATATACCATTGATAGTCATGATCTTTTAAAGATCCAAATAAAAAGTTTAGTAGCAATGATGTTTTTGAAAAAAAAAATTGTAGTTCTGTGCCAAGGATCGTTTCTCCAATAAAAAATTAATTCAGGTGTGTGTGAACGAGTACCACTTAATTTTACGGTACACGGAAATGTCCTTGGTCATTCTGCGGATTTTGAAAGACTGAAAGAAAAGAGACATTGGTACAAGTCATTAGCCAAGACACTCCTGGCAAATGCTACTTATTGTCTGAAATGCTGCTCATTAATGTCTAAATGCTTGCATGATATTGGAGATGTGCTTGGGGTATAAAAGGATATCAAGATGATGTTGATAAACTTCTATAGCACACCAATCATTCTTCAAGACACACACAAAAAAACACGCTTTCACACAATCATTTCAGGTTTTGTTATCAACCCACATATTGTTGAGTTTATTACATGCAGAAATCTCACCCCACCCCTCCCCACACCTCCACGAAGAAACGCCGCCGTACACACAGACATGTACAGAGCACGCATGCTCAGAATGAGTCAACATTTACCACCATGTAAAACAGTTACGACAAAAGGTCTGTTATACAATGTAAAAGTCTTTACTGATTATTTTTTTTTTTTTTTTTAAATATTTTATTATTATAAATTATACACCAGTCTGGTTTTTAAGGAAACAAAACATGTATGACTCAGAACCAGACATTTAATCCCTTCCAGAAATATACACCATGAAAGGGTAGAACTCTGGTAAATGTGTTGATACAACTTCACATGAGTTCAAAGGTCAACCTGAAACACACATACGTACATACACTGTCAACAGGTCAACTTAAACACACATTAAGAGAATGCAGTGACTTGTAATACATAGAATTGGTTGACAAATAAACTTCAACCTATGTTAAAACCAGCTTCATGAACTGAAATGAATACTTTTCGTTAACATGAACTTAACCAATAACCCATGAATGCAGAAAGCATTCACTGTGGTTGCCGGTATGTGTAAAATTATCATGCGAGTGTGGCTGAGCGTACACTCACTCCAATCAGCTTGATGTAAAGAGTGACATCACACGAAGCTGATTTGCATGTGCATGATAAACACCTGTTTTGCTATTATGATCCACTTTAAATCATGATGTCACTCTTTACTTCAGATGAACAAGAGTACTACCTAGTCCCTTGCTTCTACAACACAACAACGAGTGGCTCTTAACCTTACACTATTTGTCTCAGACTTATGAAGGGGCCTGGCAAAAGAAGTTTGCAATGAAGTGCTTGTTTCCTATAGCCAGATACAAGACTGTAAAAATAGTATAACACAAAACATCGGGCCAACTTGGAAATCAACAGAACTTGGAATACAACTATAATATCAGGATTAAAACAACATCCTGAAGTGTAATTTATGAAGAATTGGTCAGGATATAATTCCCTACCCTTCGTTTGATCTCTCGTCTCAATTCATTTCACATTAGATGATTTCATGATACACAGCTTCATTCAAGTTTTGGACATTACATCTATGCCTTATTTCTTGAGCTACCGGCTGGAAGCACCTCCGACCTATGACCTGGCCTGGCCTGTACATCATTATTCAAAACCCACAGCTCAAAAAACAGCAAAGAGGTATTTTGTAGTTAACTTTCTTGCATCCACCAGATGGAACATATTTCTGTGCAAGAAACCTTGAACATTAAGGCTAGTATTCTTAAAGTCTAACTTTAGATCCAGGTTTAAACTAGGGTTAGTCCTACATGAGTGGACCTTTTTCCTTTCAACATACTCTAAAAATGTGCTGTCACAGGTGAGAAAATTCCTTATGGATGTGCCGAAATGGCCCATCCATGCGAAATTTTCTCACCCGATTACATTTAACTTTCACAGTATTTTGAAAGGAAAAAAAGTCCACTCATGTAGGACTAACTCTGGTTTAAACCAAGGTCTAAAGTTAGACTCCCTTTCAGAATACCAGCCTATGATAAAAATGTGGTCAAAGTACAGTGCATGCCCTATATAGTTACTACAAGTCCTGGGAGACGTTTGGAACTAGGAGCCCGGGACTAGGAGCCTACTAAACTGCAAAATAGACTTGCACTTACATACCGATAATGCCATTTACAGTCAGTTCCATATTAAGGCAATAGGAAAAGCAGAAAAGTAATCATGAACATAAAGTTGTTTTTAATAAACAAACTAAAATGGGGGAATGAGGTACTAACACCCTTTAAGCCATAGTGTTTCGTGCACAAGAGGAAATTGAGGAATTAGCTTAACTTATGTTCACCCCAAACATTTCTCTAAAAACATAAAAGTAGTTCTCTCAACAAAAGAAACATAATCTGGATGTTCAAGCATAACAGTATTTTTGAAAGTGAAAACCAGAGTAAAGGGGAACTGGTTTTTGAAAAATTTGGAAATGCGTGTTATGCGTTTGAACATCCCGATTGGGTGTTATATTTCAAAATAATTATTGCAACAAGAAATGAGGAGGGGTATACTGCTGTAATCTAGAAATACCCCTACAACAATTTATTAACTTATTAACAGAACACAAGGTTGCTATAAAACAAACCTTCAATGATCTTTTGTTTGTACATGAATTATGTACACTCTTTATATGTTACAGTGTAAAACAAAATTTTCACAGAAAGTAAGAAAAAGGACACTCAAATCGCACATTTTGGCATGTGTCCCCCAGGGATCAAGTGTTGGTCATGGTTTGATATGATAACCATTTTCAAACTTTACCTACATTTAGACAGGTGATTCTTTTTGTTTTAGGTTTTAAACATTGTTAACAGCCCATGTTCCCGGACCATAAGAGTTAAGTTCTTCGGTTCTTGCACAGTGCTCATGTTCCAGGGCCATAAGAATCACGTTACTCTGCCAATTTTGCTTGTACAGCTTCGAACTTTAAGCAGTCAATCGTCAACATGAACGGTAAGTTAAACCAGTGATGTAACATTGTATATGTAACATTTCCTTTTGTGATGCCAGTTCGAGGCTATACTTGCTCAAGGCGGAACCATGCAAGTAGTGAATGCTTGTGAGGCATAACCTCTCAAGTTATGCCCCAAGCCATAAAATATAGACCTTTTAGTTTTAGATTACTTATCTGCCACCGATATCTCAAATAAGTAAGAGTTGATACTTGCAGAGACTGCTGACTGCTCACACGCTTGTGAAACACAGACCAATGCACTAGTACACATTACACCACATATTACAACTGGTATACTTTGTCCGGCCTGAACTAAGGAGTGATGTCATAGCTTTCGTGCAGCTAGTATTGTGCATGCTTGGGGCATAACTTGAGAGGTTATAAGTAAAAGTAAATTGTCGTGCCGAGCAAGCTCGTGCGCGGAGTGCCCATCTCTCTTTCCTTAGCGTTTAGGCCAGACTCCTCCGTATTATTTTTGCTGTGGGGGGTTCGCTACTCCTCCCGCACAGCGAGTCTGTTACTTTCCCAGTATTGAATAACACTGGTACCCATTTATACACCTGGGTGGAGTGGAGTAATTGAGGTAAAGCGCCTTACTCAAGGGCACAACACGTTGGCCGCAGTGGGACTCGAACCCACGACCTTTAGAGTGCGGGACGAGCGCTCAATCCACCAGACCACACGTGCCCCACTAGGTTATACCTCACAACTATCAGCTGGTTAAAGCAATATTAGCACATTTTTTTGAAGAGCGCCCCCAATTTTTCAAAAATTTGGAGATTTTTACACGGTTGCATTGGTAAATGGCTAGTAAACTATACCTGTGAATGGTTAAGCTCGAAAATGTCTATGTGTCACAAACGAAAGAATTTTGTACTATAATAATTATTATTGGGATCCCCAATAATAATTCAACGGCTGCTGGAAACGGCCTTCCAATGTGAAATAGCCGGGAAATAGCCCCAGTATATGTGTCTACGCTCATCCATTAGTTGTTTTATTGGTTCAGGCAAGTCAAGTTAGAGGTTATTTTCTCGAGGTGGCACTATTTCATCATGGACGGACATAACGTAGCATTTCCAGCTCTGCCGTTAAGTCCAATCTGGGATCCCAATTCTAATTACAAAATCGCTTATTTTGTGTTAAATATGCATTTTTTAACATTCTCATTTGCAGGTATAGTTTCCTAGACAATTACCAACGTAACTGTGCAAAAATATCAAATTTTGAAAATTGGGGCGCTCTTCAAAAATGTGCTAATATTGCTTTTAAAGATGATTCTTCCACTGTGATTTTGGACTTGCACGCACGAACGAATGCATGCAGACTTTGTGCACTCGCGATTACAGCTGCAGTTTACTGTAATTTGCACATTTCAGCCTGTGGGAAAGCTATGACATCACTCCTTTGTTCAGGCTGGACGAAGTATAGTTTCACTATATTAAGACAACTCTTTTTGTTTTTGGAGTGATGATGACTTCCCTTGTATAATATAATCCTGGCTATGCTAGGCATCAAAATAACTGTTCCAAAAGTATAAACTTGAAGGAGTGATTAAATGTTGGAACCAGCAGACAAAATTGTTACTTCTAATCTTTGGTAATTATAATTAGGTCAAACTATTTTATAAGTTAAACAATACAATAGAAATGTGCACACCGAGTGACTTAAATAAAATTTCATGAACCAAAATTGATGAGGACTACTTTGGGAAACTTATGTGGCAGCGTTTTTAGACCAGGTTTCCTTTCCATGTTTTGAGATTTGGCTGCAGTTAAGATTGCGATTTACAAAATCATCAGTATGTTTTGCTGGTTACATTCATTGAAACCACCTGCAAGGATGATCAATTTGAAAGTCAATTGATCTTCAACTCAGGGCAAAAATCCCTCTTAGTTATAGTGTATTAACCACAGATAACACTACAGCCTTGGCCGTTTGTATGATAACTCAATATATTTCACAAAAGGGTCAGGTTTCATCATGTGACAAACAGACTATAACAAGGACCCACCCCAGATGGACTATCTATCTTGAATTTCCAATACAACTCGCATATCAGTGCATAAGGTACATATAAGGATACCAATATATTAAAAACGATCACATTGCAGATCTCACAACCACAAGTCACATTATGTAATTTGTTTCCCCTCCTCTGTTTTATATTTCTATAAAAAAATCACATTTTAAATTACAATTTTACATATCATGGCATGTGATTGGTTACACTTCCAACATGCAATATTGTTTGTTCTGACATTAGGTATGTCCCATTCACTCGAACCACAATGAGTGTTTCTAAGATATTTTAAGTCTTAATTCACATTGGGCCCTTCAATGTGCTGTGGTGGGGTAGGTATACTTTGTTCATCACCAAATAGGCAAGCCTCTTCACACCTCGAACTGATAAAGAATTATATGGGCGAAACTTCAAGTAACACTACCGCAGGAGACACGGTGCATAATATACACTCGATGCACGCATGTAAAACAGAATTACTTTCATGAGTAGATAAATAAAAGCCGGATAATTCTTGCCTATTAGGTGATGAACAAGTATAGAAGTCTAAAGTAACCTTTTCAAAAAGATTGTATACAGTCAGATTGTAATCTCAACTTTTGTTTTGATAGTACTTCACTTACTGCGTTTGCTTTAATTGGAAGAGAGAGAAGTTGGTGCATTTTGAAATGTATTCAAGAAATTTGGGCTTTTCTTCTTTCTTCTATACTTTTGATTACCACCAAATAGACGGGCCTCATAACAGTGTGAACTGATATGGAATAATGTAGGCGCAAGACAATGCAAGAGACGCACTGTGTATATTATGTGTGGCGAGCGCGATTCTGTGCAAACGCTTGAGTGAAGTTGGTTTACTTTTACATGTGGAACAGTAACAACCGAATAATGCCCGCCTATTTGGTGGTAATCAAAGTATAGGCATGCTTGAACTCCCTTTTTCATTCTGATATCAAATATCGTCACGGTAATTCGCACTTGTGACCCAATTTGATCCATTTACTCATATTGTATCAACTCTACAAGGACATCCTGCCAATTGGTCGCAATGGAACATAACATGATTTTTGAGCCAAACAGCATCGTGGTAAAATGGTGGCAGGGCTGAAGGTGGCTTGAGCTTGAATATTTGCAAGCTGCATTTCAATTGGTCATTTAAATGAATAAATGATGTAATTAGCCAATCAAAAATGCTGTATGGAAAGTAGGGAATGCTCCGGGTGTAAACCATCTTATTTTGACTGTTATTGGTCTGAGCGGATCACACAGGGTCACAATTTTGGCAACATAGTTTTGTTATGTCCACCCCAGAACATAAAAGGTTTAACAATATTCCAATGACCCCGTACACACTAGCAAAATCTCTTATTTTGATGAAGCGTTAACAAAGATTTGGCAAGTATTGTGTGTACGCTCTTCCCTTATTTCAACGAAGATTAAATTTGCTTAATTCGATTAATCACATATCTTCTTTCAATTAGAAAGTATTTCGATTAAGAGATTTACATGTGTACGCACACGTTCGTTCAATTAAGAGGTGACGTGTGTCGGTTTACATAACCAAGGCCATATTTCCAGTAGGCAAACTTGTTTCAATCTTCGTTAGTTTTCTGTGCTAGTTGTGTATGCAACTGTATCTCAAGTGTAGTGTGTACACAACTTTAATAAACTAATCAAGATTAACTAATCTTTGTCGAAATAAGCACTTTTGCAGTGGGTAACGGGGTCAATTAGTCTAGTGGGTAGAAGGGGTGTCGTGCACCCCCCCTGAAATAACTCTAATCAATGTCACTATATCTATGTTTTTAGGGTCGAGGAAATTTCAACGGCAACTCATAAATTATGTTTCTTTGTCATAACATGTTCATCTGCCAAATATAATACTATGCAAATAGGGCTTCAATGTTGATAGTCTAGTGTTGTGGGGTAATTGTGCTGGCAGTAAATTCATACTTCAAATCTTGTAACAGTTTCAAGGTACTGAATGATACAAGACTATGCGAGACTAAGATACTGTGTTGTTATCATGCTGAAAAGCAAAGGTGGAAGAACAGAACTCTACACTCTCCAATGACTCTCTGCCAACATGCAAGTTTATCTCCATATTGTATCATGTAGTTTTAATCCCTCAGTATATTTAAAAAAACTCCAAAAAGTTTACTTGGGCAAAAGACGTTTCTAATCATTCCAAAACAGATTATCAACATTTAGACTTACAAATCGTGTACTACATTAATAAATACTTTAAAAAGCATTAAGCAATGTAGTATCCCCCCCTTAGTAAATTTAAAGGAACCGCAGCTAGATTGGAGCAGATTCATATGGTGACACCTCCGAAAATCAGCAGGTTTTCCCATATCGCATGCGTCTGTGATCAGATACCTAACGTGATCACAAAAAACTATGACATTGGGTATCACGTCTGCTGGGAGATGATACACAACCGGAAGTATCGGGACTTCACAGAGTCATCATAGATTCTTCCGTTGTACCCAATCTGCCCACTACATTTTATTTTCTGTACAAAGTGGATTAAAGGCTTTTTACCCACAAAGCCACTCAAGTCACTTCCTCTTGGAATAGCAAAGGGAGCCAAGGGAGTCACGGGCCCCAAAATGGGTCTGGTTCAACTTTACCGAGTGTCAATTTCGCTCTCCTTTGTAATATTCGGCAGCCTTTCCATGAGTCCATAGACCTTCCTTGGCCCGATCACCGCCAACGACATGAGGCTGGCGTTTATTCAGACCGCTGACCATATCCGGTTCCTCTCATGGTAAATCGCTTGTAAAGATGACTTAGAGATAAGCGCAAAGTTGAACATCATCTATTGGCAAGACCTGTACCGGCATGCCATAGGGACAAAACGGAAATCAGTCTCAGATATGTTTCAAAGCAAGCATCTCGCCATAATTCTGCACCAGTTTTGGCCACTCTGACAGTGTATGATTTTGTTTTTGAGTTAAAAACAGCCTGGCCAAGGCCCCGGTCAAGAAATCAACGTAGGCCTCAACATAGACCTCAATTTATGAAAACACAGACATATTCCACTGGAAAATGGATATCCTGAATAAATCTGGTCTACTAATGTCCCATGCAGCAACATTGTCAACAGTGCTGCGGGGTTCACGATACATTAAGTGCCAACGAGTCGAAAGCCATAATTCTGCCGGGGGTAGATGAGTTGCAGGGTCAGCTTAACTTGAAAGTCAACAGACCAGAAATTCCCCACCATTCACTTCACGCACATGGCCAAAGTGTCATGATGGCCATCTATTCACACCATTTTTGAAAAATGACACACTCTATATATAGACCATAATTGCAAGAAGAAAAGAATATTCTCGATGGCTTTTTATCAGGGTTATTGGCAGCAAGGCAAGAGGCCCGTGCCTGGATAGGAGCCTTAATCTCTGCAACTGGGACTCCCCACCGAGAAAATCATACAGAATAACTCGAGGTCTATGGACTCATTGAAAGACTGCAAAATATCGCAACACCCGTGACACAGTCCACATTTCCAAGAGTGTAAGCTTGTGCAATAGCTTCAGAAAACAGTTATTCCCAAAAATGACACTGCATAATTTTTGTGGTGATCTACCTTTGTAAAGGAAGATATGGTCTTTCATTGGGTCCTTGCGTAGGCGTTTCAGCAGGTGTTCTCAGAGAGATAGTTTTTGTTTCATATCACACACACACACAACACCACATACATAATACAAGAGCAAAAAACACAAGAGCCAAGGGTTAACAAAGATAACAGCAAGATCTCACTCTGTTTGAAGATTTGAGATCCAATGTCAAATGCTTCGGTTGGCTGGCTGGCATACGACATTAGTCGTTCTGTTTGCCTCATTGATTTAGACTACACTCTGGATAGACGGATGCGTCGAAGAACCAGAGAATACTTTCTTCATTTTTTCCGGAAGTTTTCTTTTTGGCTTGATTACAACATGTCTAAGGGTTAGGCCTACATTAGTCTTAATTATTGCACACATTGAATTAAGGAACATGACCTCCTGCTTTTTTAAAAGATTTAATGAGTACAGGATTGTTAAGGCTAAATGTTGGTAATCTTGTTTTGGAATGATGTAGGAAACGCAACAGCAGCTCGGAAGCCCAGCCCCCATTAATAATCCTTTGCGAGGGCGAACCATATTTATCGCGAGGGGTAATGGCGTGTGACTCTTTCTTTCTTATGTCGCCGGGAACGGTAACATCGGTTCAAGTGTATCACACAGCATTGACAAGCAAGACGCTAGAGTACACGGGAATGGGGGAGGGAGAGGGCCTCTCCATCTCACGTTTTTTCTTCTCTTGTTTTTTTTTTTCATCGAACGGTACACAAACTCAATGTAAAGCACAGCAAAGAATTTGAAATTGCCAAGTCCGAAACGAAACTAAACATGCAATGATTGCAAGTCCGATTATTAATGCCCCGTCCTCGCCGACAAATTCATACATCCTTGCCTAGACTCAGTCTCAACTTCAATCCTAAACTCAGTTACCGTCCCGGTTACCTGCCCAAGTTACAGCCTATTCTTGGTAAATCTTACCAAATAACCCAACAAACAGCTATACAAATAAGTAAAAATCTGTAAACCGCCAATGGCGGTATGGACGGATTGCTTTTTCTCCCTAGGGTATGTGCAGCTCTGGAGCGTTGAATAATATGTACATTGTGTATATATAGTCTATACTTGATGCAAGAAGTTGGACACCAAAAAGGGCCATAAGCCAGTCTGCCTGCATGGAAGGCACTTGAAGCTAAGTGGACTGTTGGACCCAAACCTAAACAAAACTCCATTTCGGGCAGTTAGGCGGTCGCCTAGGAGCTTATCAAAGGCATAGGTCTAAACACTTTCAGTCTATAGACTAAAATTATATTGCGTTTGGCTACTCTAACTCATCTAGAAAAAAAGATTTGAAATATTTGTGAAATGTTGACCTTTTTTGACATTTCCCCACCCCTGTCAGACCCAGGGGAGGACCCTGGGGGAATGGATTACATGGTTAGTAGGGGCTTGTGCCCTCCTACAATATATCTAAATTTGGGTAATCTAGCTCATCTGGAAAAAAAAGTTATAGCAAAATGTTTACCTTTTTTGTGAAATGTTTACTTTTTTGACATTTCCCTACCTCCTGTCAGACCCAGGGGAGGACCCTGGGGGAATGGGTTACATGGTTAGTAGGGGCTTGTGCCCTCCTACAATATATCTAAGTTTGGGTACTCTAGCTCATCTGGAAAAAAAGTTATGGCAAAATGTTTACCTTTTTTGTGAAATGTTGACCTTTTTTGACATTTCCCCACCCCTGTCAGACCCAGGGGAGGGCCCTGGGGGAATGGGTTACATGGTTAGTAGGGGCTTGTGCCCTCCTACAATATAGTTAAGTTTGGGTACTCTAGCTCATCTGGAAAAAAAGTTAAGGCAAAATGTTTACCTTTTTTGTGAAATGTTGACCTTTTTTGACATTTCCCCACCCCCCTGTCAGACCCAGGGGAGGGCCCTGGGGGAATGTGTTACATGGTTAGTAGGGGCTTGTGCCCTCCTACAATATAGTTAAGTTTGGGTACTCTAGCTCATCTGGAAAAAAAGTTATGGCAAAATGTTTACTTTTTTTTGTGAAATGTTGACCTTTTTTGACATTTCCCCACCCCTGTCAGACCCAGGGGAGGACCCTGGGGGAATGGGTTACATGGTTAGTAGGGGCTTGTGCCCTCCTACAATATATCTCTAGCTCATCTGGAAAAAAAGTTATGGCAAAATGTTTACCTTTTTTGTGTCCAGACACACATACGTACACCCATACATACGTCCTTACACAAAAAAAAAAAAAAAAAAAACCCCACCCCTGTCAGACCCAGGGGAGGACCCTGGGGGAATGGGTTACATGGTTAGTAGGGGCTTGTGCCCTCCTACAATATATCTAAATTTGGGTAATCTAGCTCATCTGGAAAAAAAGTTATGGCAAAATGTTTACCTTTTTTGTGAAATGTTTACTTTTTTGACATTTCCCCACCCCTGTCAGACCCAGGGGAAGACCCTGGGGGAATGGGTTACATGGTTAGTAGGGGCTTGTGCCCTCCTACAATATATCTAAGTTTGGGTACTCTAGCTCATCTGGAAAAAAAGTTATGGCAAAATGTTTACCTTTATTGTGAAATGTTGACCTTTTTTGACATTTCCCCACCCCTGTCAGACCCAGGGGAGGACCCTGGGGGAATGGGTGTGTCCAGACACACATACGTACACCCATACATACGTCCTTACACAGGTCCTTACATCCAGACATTGCCATTTCATAAGCCGGATTTTGCTACGCAATCCGTCCAAAAATGCTGGATATATCCACTGAAACTTGTAATTACTAGAAATTTATCTTTAGAAGTAGGGAATCATGCGGTGAAAGTATTACGAAAATACGAGTGGAATTTGTAAACACAGAGCGGATACCCTGCTGGTGACGTAAATCACGCAATGATTGTTAATAGTCTCATATTACGTGTCGTTGTTTTAAGCATGCCGCTGGCGGACGTTAGGGGGCCTCCACTCAATTCCTGTACGCTCAATTGTACGCTCTAAATGCCCTACAGTTGATACTAGCTTTCTGGCTGGTTTCAAGAAATTCTGAAGATGAAGAAATATTGAAAATACTGTTTACACAAAGAAGCGCATAGCAATTGAGAATAATTTCTTGATCGTTCACATACAATACGTTAGAAATTGAACCCGCTAGACTTAAGCGCAGCTCTCGATAATGTACAAGGGGCGTTTGTTGTGCGGAACTATGATTACGTGTTATTGCTATGAGAGGTTCCCGGTGGCACGGAAAAACGAATTTGTAGGCGAAAAGGTACTTGGGAAGGTCTTCTGAGCCGCTGTTAGGAACGCCTTTGGCCAAGTAATTTTTTTCTCCTGCAGTTCCTTTAAATTTACTGTGGGTGTAAAACAATATGGATATCACACTTGCATGTTGGCAGAGAGTCATTGGAGACTGTAGAGTTATGTCCTTCACGGTTTCTTTTAGGCATGATAACAACACAGTATCTTAGTCTCGCATTAGTCTTGTATCATTGCATACCTTGAATTTAAAATAAATGTTACAAGTATTATCTGGATACTAGAGTGTGGGCCTAACGTTTCAATCCTAGCAGGATCTTCATCAAAGGCAAACTGCCTTTGATGAAGATCCTGCTAGGATCGAAACGTCAGGCCCACACTCTAGTATACAGTTTACCTACACAGGCTATTTTTGTGGCGAAGCAGTTGGTAACAGCATTTACTTATTTTTGAAGTATTATCTGGATCTGGATTGGGTTTAACTCCAGCAAAACGGGGTCCCATCACGTTAGAGTATTATGTATAGATGTGCAAGTCTAAATTTACATGGCCAACAAAGTTTCTTACAATTACACCAAAAACGAGACTATATACATTGCAGGCCCTAATTTACATATTCTTAGTATTTGCAGGTGAACATGTTAGTGACACATGAACATAAATTATGAGTACCTTTTAAATTACCCTCGACAATCGAAACATAGGTCTCATCATCTTATGTGGGCAGATATGTGGAATATTGGCCAAGATATACCCAAATATGGGTTTTTAGCTAATGGCGACCTTGATCTTTGACCCTCAAAACATAGGTCCAGTCACCTTATCTGTTCATTTATCAACAGTATTGGTTGAGATATATCGAAAATTGTATTTTTAGCTAATGGCGACCCTAATTTGCATATTACGTCATCATGGGGACATCTCACGTACACACTTCTTTCAATACAATTTACAAATGAAGAGCACCGCTCATTACTCTCATTACTGAATGGTGACGTCATATTTCTGATACAGCTTGGGGAGATTTTGGAAATTCCTCAATGTATGTTCATGACGTTCGAGAGACTTTTTAGACCTCAGCTTGTCAAAATTATATGCGCAATGATAATTGGAAAATCCGGTATGGTCTCGGCTATCGGAAGCTGAAAACAGAATTTAAATAAGACTTTCCGTTGTTGAGTGTTGGTGTTTGTTTTATGTTTGTAATGTTGCGCCATGAGTCAATCCCGGAAATTGAGGGTTGAAAAAGCACTCCTAAATAATCGTAGACTATGCGCGATATAACGGACTAGTGAGATGTACTATCTGTGTCGGTATTACTTAGATCATTCCTGAACCCACAGTGTCATCATTGCAAGGTGACATTCACTTTAAATAAGGTGACAATGGAAATATGCATGGCTATTTTCGGCAGTGGAACCAAGTTTGAACTGGGAATGCAATAGGAGTATTGATTACTGTCATAATTATATGCGCGGAAACGTGTTTGTGGGCGCGGTCAAGCATGGTTTGCATGACACGTACAATGTACACACATTCGATTGTGTGTATATTTAGGTCAGTCACCCGAATGTACTACACATGCGCGAATTCAGCGTCGGTGACTTGTCACTAGAATCTTCTATACAGGCGTCAATGGAGAGCTTTATTCCATCTTGATCTTTGACTCTCAAAACATAGGTCCAGTCACCTCATTTGTTCATTTATCAACAGTATTGGCTGAGATATATCGAAAATTGTATTTTTCTGTAATGGCGATACTAATTTGCATAAATTTGCATAAAAATGATACGTGGGACACGTTGTGATTTTTTTAACATAGCTAATCGTTTTCTACTCATTTTTTCTGATATAGTGACATTGCTTAGAAGTTTATTTCAGGGGGGTGCACGAACACCCCTTCTACCCACTAGACTAAATGGTGGCTTGAAAAGGTCATACTTCCTCTCAATCATATTGCATCTATATTCGGGAATATTATATATACCTTGTGACAAACAAGCATTTGATCCAAACGTGTTCACACTTTTATACAGTAAGATAAATCAAACAGTGCACAACGTAATTTCCAATAATGAAAATTAAACAAGTGCAGATCTGCTGGTGATAGAATTTTAAACATGTGTCATGTACATTGTGTGGCAAGTGATGTTTATATGCACCAATCAAATTTGCTTCAAAATGTCACATAATATTATCTATACCTCATCTTTTATACATTTTTTTCTACAGTTAAAAATGCTGATGCATACCTTCATTAACCACAAATGTGACATATAACGCCACACCTGCATATTAGTGCAACACAATAATCTCTATGTGAAAATACCATGGTTTGACCTGTTAGACCATAGGCCATACATAGTGGCTACATATTCACTGCATGCTCAGTGGTTATTTCACAAAGGTTAGTTTGCCAGTGCCTCACAATATTATGATGAACCTTGATCTTAGTTGCCGGCAAGTTCCTTGACACTTAGAGTGGAGAGTGTGTATGAAATGGAATGCAATAAGCACCACAAATTTTTAAGGATTGATAAAGTTACAAGCAGTTCCATTCATTAATGAAATGTATTGGCATGAATCGATCGGCACATATATAATGAAATATCCCTAAATAAGACATACCCGATGGTTTTCATGATCATTGGAGTATTCTCTTGCAAAAAAAAAATCCAGATTTATTCTGACAAATGTTCGTGACTGTACAGCAATCATGGAAGCTGCCATCTTTATTCCCTGTGCTATATTTACAACGCCGCATGAAATACTGAAACCGAAGCCAATGAAAAAAACATCATGTGACTTCAGCCAGTTTGCCACAAAGGCCTCATCTTTGCAAACTTTGATGAAAACACGGAGAATACGAAGTTCACGGCTTGTAGCAGAATGATAGTGTAAATAATAAACGTGGTAGCCTCCTTAAATTGTATACTGCTACGAAATTAAAAAATGGTGTTTTCTTTGCAAGAAATACTCCAATGACCATGAAAACCACCTGGTGCATCTTATTTAGGGATATTTCATTATGTGCATAGATTCATGCCAATAAATTTCTTTTAAGGACACGTTCAACACTTTGTGAATAAAACCCAAGCTATACTCCATTTCCCTACCTCTGTGCATTGACGTCAGCACAAGATTTGATGGTCGCACCAGTAAACTGAGTGCGCTGGCTTTAAAGGTATTTGTTCTGATTTATGTGTATTATGTTCTCTACTTGATATGAGAGCCTGGCACTTGCACCCCATCAAGTACCATGGGAAACAAACTTGCGGTTTTGATGGTATACACAATAATGCATGTTGCAAAGTCCTATTCAATACTGTGCTAATATTGATGGTTAACCACTAAAATGATGGTTTTTTTTGTTTTTTGTTTATATAGCTCAAATTTCAGGACGAGAATGAGAAAAATATTGCATTTCATCTGATATCAAAATCGATACTACTTCCGGGTAAATCAGGGGGTCCCAAAGACGATTGGAACATGCACCTTTAAGCGACGGCATTTTCACACACACGCACAAAGACGACATATCTTAATGCGTGCGTAAAAGCTGCGTCAAGGTTATGATATCACTGCACAGAGACCGTGTGACATCTGATATCACTCTGGCATACAACTTATAAACAAATCTTGTAAGCAAATGTCACATTGTCTATAGGTGATGCAACCCTGGTGTTTACAAACACAAGTCTTCCCTGTTAGCACCTGGTTCTTAAGCACCTGTTTTTATCAGATACCGAGGGAGGACCAGCATGCATGCATGCATGCATCAAGACTTTGAGACTGCCAAGACTTCAAGACAACCCTTTGAGACTTCCAAGACTCCATTATTTAATGGAGCATGTCTAATCCAGGTATATATTATTGAAAGCACAGGTCATGTGTACTGACTGTAGCTTGACTGCCAATTCTTTGTTTGAATGACTGCCAATTACACTAAAAATCACATATTCTAAGCTTTGTCTCAATGTGATGTCATTACATTTTACTAGGCTATTTTGCATGGATATCATGCAAGCCGACTTTACGTCCTCGTGATTGCAGCCATGACTTGCTATGATCGGTAGATGTTTCATATAGAAGTCCCATGGATGCAAATGAGGTATTACAATTGATTCCGTCATGCGCTGTATGATGTTGTGCAGCAGGGCTTGATGGAATGAATGGCAATACCTCATTTGCATCCATGGGACTTCTAAATGAAACGTCTACCCTATGAGGTGCACAATAAACACAGTGAAATTCATGACATCACTTCATAGTACAGCCATGGCCTGTGATAGTCATCCACTCACTATCCATTTTGTTTACCATACAAAGTAGCATGATGTGTACTTGGCAAAGGGAGTTAATTTGGGGGAATAGATCGAACATAAGCATACCTAGCATAGGTATAGCATAGCATAGGGAGGAAAATTAGCAGAATCTACTTCCACAAATAACACAAATTTGACTTGAATTGGTGCAAACAATGTTCATATTAATTGATCTTGCATCTTTTGTTTCACTAACAATACTAGAAGAAATGGCATTGTACAAAAGATGACAATTGTTCGCTGCCACCATCTTTCAGTATTAGTACTTTCAAGCCCTTCCATTATTACGTATAGTGATTGCACAGTGAAACTGCACTTAAAAGTGGATAAAAATAAGTCTGCTGTGAATGAGGATCCAGGGTCTTAGGTCTATACCAGCGTCTCCCAACCAAAATGAGAAAGGGGTAGCAAACTAACTCAATTTTCATTTAAAATGTAGACAAGATTTCATAAAAGCAAAAGTGCCCCTGGTCAATTTACCAATGATTAATGATTAAGTCTTCCACACCAAGCCTCTGATTAAGTATTCCACACCACTGTGGAAGACTCTGATTAAGTCTTCCACACCACTGTGGAAGACTCTGATTAAGTCTTCCACACCACTGTGGAAGCTTCTGATCAAGTCTTCCACACCACTGTGGAAGACTATGATTAAGTATTCCACACCACTGTGGAAGCCTCTGATTAAGTCTTCCACACCACTGTGGAAGACTGATTAAGTCTTCCACACCACTGTGGAAGACTCTGATTAAGTCTTCCACACCACTGTGGAAGACTCTGATTAAGTATTCCACACCACTGTGGAAGACTGATTAAGTCTTCCACACCACTGTGGAAGACTCTGATTAAGTCTTCCACACCAAGCCTCTGATTAAGTATTCCACACCACTGTGGAAGCCTCTGATTAAGTCTTCCACACCACTGTGGAAGACTGATTAAGTATTCCACACCACTGTGGAAGACTGATTAAGTATTCCACACCACTGTGGACGACTCTGATTAAGTCTTCCACACCACTGTGAAGTCTTTCACAGGGGAGTATAGATACCAAATGGAATAGCTCATTGGATAAATCATTTGAAAAAAAACATACACACTCCCTCTATGGATGTTATAGGTCAAGTCATCTGCAATGGATTGGAATGAAATGGCCCAATACTGCAAAAACCACCTCAATTTTGCATCAAGATACTTTGGTGAATATGTGAACCCTAATTTTTTGTGGCAATAAATCTGCAAAAATTGTAAACAATCGTTCGTATCCCAGCTTTAAACAGAAATTTATTTCACAGCAAGGTATTCTTGTGAACTGAAGTCCTCATAAAATTGGCAAAACAAACAGTTTGCAAAATTCATTTGTACTACAATGTCAAAAGGATTCTGGCTCATATTGAGTTATGTAACATACTTATCTGGACAAAAACAAAAATGTACAATGACATTGTTCAGAAAGAATGTTTTCAAGCTGCCCTTTTAAAACATACAAAAGTTTGCCTTGAGAGAGCACGCTACAGGCGCCCTCATGGAAGTACAAAGTCCAGGCACAATGTTCTGTCATAGTAATTATCATTTTTTTCTTAAGTTAATCAATAAATTATTTGTTAGCTATCGCTGCCTAACTACTGGTCTACTTTCTACACAATATTGTACAAATATATATTCTTGCGGCAATGCAACCTTCACTAAAAAAAGCGGTATAATTGCATTATACCCTTTCGCACATACTCTATCATGTGGTTTATTCTGTTAACACAAGAAAGCATGGTATGAAGTACTTGTGAAGGGTATATTGTAATTATGCCAAAAATCAACAAAAATATCTGTAGCACATTTGTAGCCCCATTTGTTTTCTTACACAAGTAGGAAATTTGCACCCTATGGTGCATTCAGAATAACGTGAAATATGACCCTATTACTGCACTATGCATACATCAATCATAATCTAAATGGAGATGGCAAAATGTGCTGTAGCTATTATAGTGCAGTAGCTATTATAGTGCAGTCGCCACTATAGTGGAGTCGCCAAAGGATAGCATCAAAGCTAACTCAATAATTTTTTTTTTATACCAAGGTCACATTTTACCTTATTTTGGACAGACTATATTGCAAAATTTAAAATCAATTTTTTAAAGATCTTGCAGCAGTGCAACCTTAACAAACATGTTAGGGGAGAAACATATTGACAGGTGAATGCAAAAAGTCTGTTAAGTGTAACAGCTATGTTTTGTTAACCAAATCTCCAAAGGTATCCCATCCCCCAAGTCTTGGGTCAGTGGCCCTTCAAATGGTTCTTACTATGCCTGTCACCCAATCATTTCACAGTCCACTGACATTTGCTAATAGAATGCTGGTAACTTTTTTTGAATTCTGACTGTGCACCTGATAAATATCATCACAAAGCAACTACTTGACTTATTAGCATTCACCCGATGACACACTTCTACCCCACCCACCAATCTTGGAACATTCAGAATACAACAAGTGACACTAATTTGGCAAATCCTGGCAAAAAAAATCCAAATTCAGTTGACAATTCCCCTCACCAATTACCTAGACTACACGTTGATTGGTACAAAATAGCAACCCTCTGTAGTTTGTGACTTGGATAAATACAAGTGTTTTGTCATAACATGATTTACAAGCACAGGCCATGCAGAGTGTGATGCGTTCCAATGTTAATAACAATGCTCAAGTCAAAGGTGCACCATCGCGCGGTGTTATTCTACTACTGTCCGACACGGCCAAAACGGCTGCTTTTGCTGACCCGCTAGGGACCCGCTTTTTTTTTTCCTATTTTCCGCTATCTCAGCTGTTTTTCTATTGAAGGCACATCTGGTATGTGGCACCGGCTGCACTTCCGCTTCATACTTCGCCAGACCAGCCGGGGTCACAATATATATCCCCCCCCCTTCCCGAAACTTCCATGCAGTTCTTTCTCTTGAGGTGTGTTTACATGTAGCCTAACTATTCCCACTTACTTATCATACACAGTGTTGAGTTCTTTTGTATTTCCTTTCATGGATTTACTTACTACCAGGACTAGGTGTAAAGTAAAGAACAAGAATTCCTAAGTGTTCATCCATAAATTTTTATTGATGTTGATTCACTTCTGATATGAAAATAATAGGCCTAACTGCTGCCGATTTGGAAACACCGCGGTGGGGTGGGCGTAGCGGAAGTCGCATTACAGCGCAGGGTCCTTGGCATCATTTCCTGCCCGACAACGGCCCAATCCGCTATCGCTGTTTTCTCGGGGTACTGGTGAAATAGCGGTATCAACACGGCAAAAACCTTCTCAGAGCAGGTTTGATTTAGCGGTATCGCGTGGCGCTAAAAATAGCGGGTCGGCGTTTCTACTGAACAGGATAACGGATCGACCCGCTTCCGACGCGAAAAACGTCCCCAGTAGAAACACGCTCATAGAGACTTATGTGGTATGGAAGGTTTACAGGTCCATATAACAGTCAAGCCTTAGAGGTGAGCTTGTGCAGAGCTGGACAATTTCTGCCTATTTTGTATTGATCAAAGTATAGCAAATTGATTGCCCTGCTGCAAGCTTGCTGACAGAGAACATTAACAGGCCTACCATGGTCTGTTGGTAAGGGAATTACCACATTTCCCACTACTCAGCAAACCATCCATACCTGCTTCCCTCTTTTCCCAATCCTCCCCACCAACATAAATCTTAAAGTTCTTGACTATTTTGACAATTGGTATATCAACTTACTGATTACTATTTTTTCTCCTGTTCAATTAACCATTAGGCGACGAAAAGAAACCCCCCGTTTTACGGGCGAGCGGACCTTTCAAGTAGGGTCGGTCGGGCAATTTTTAAAAATTTTTTTTCCTTCCTGGAGATCAAAATTGGCCTAAAATAGCCCAAAAATCTGAAAAATCTGGAGAAAAAATGGAACATTTTTACAAGCAAAATTTTCTAAAAAAATTAATTTTGAGCTAAAAAACAGGCTGATTTTACATGATTTTTTGAAAAACTAAAAAAAACCCAAAATTTGCAAAACTGAAAAATCATGGTCGGTATGGCCCGTAAAACAGGTTTTTTTTTTTTGTCGCCTTATGTCAAAGATACTGATTAATTAAGACGTCTCAGGCTGCTTTGGCAAGTACTCTCATTGCCTGTTGGTTTTCAGTAATAGACCTCTGCATTAAAAAGACACAAGGAGATTTCTAGAAAGCAGCACCCTCAATTTCTTTTGAACCCGGGTTTCTTGCATATTCGGAATGCTTACCAAAGTATTAGATCACACCTTGAGTGAATAAGCCAAATACGCCCTCGTTTGTAGTAAGATCATTAAGATGATTTAGAATTTTCCTGTCATGTACGAATGAAAGATCAAAGCATGCTTTCTATGGTGATGATTACGATAGCAGGCATGTTCAAAACAATACTTTTTTCTTTTTACTTGTTCGACCAACAAACCTTCAATACATTCTCAGTAGGTGTTTTGCAACCGATCAAGTGCAAATTGAGAGTAATTCGTATCCTCAAAAAATCTCCTCCTGTCCCTTTAAACACTTGTCCCTTGGCAGACATGCTTTTAAAACCTACTTAAGATGATTAACCAATCACCTTATTAAAAGCCATGACTTTTCAATAGCACAATGACAAATCAAATACCGGAAGGGATACTTTTTGTTACATGACGGCAAACAATGACGCAAACTAGCACAAAGACAGGCCTTTGTGGTTCTAAGTTGGTCATCACTCTTGTTAATTGTCCTTTTCTGAGTGATTCATTCACAGGCCTGCAAGAATCACTTCTTTGTGATGGAAAGGGGAAATGTCAGAGTAATCAAACAATGTTGGCTTTCCTGACAACTCACTTGAAAAAAAAGGAGTGTTTATTAGCTTACTTGGTATAGTGCTTTTACCCTCCTTGAGTCAGTGACGTCAGTGTGTAATGCAACAGTCACAGCACTAAATCGCGAGCGTCGATTCAAAGCACTGGTGTATGCACACTCGCATATAAAGGCGGTGCGCGAATAAACACGCAAAACATCCGTCTGAACGCATGCGTCACTGCTCGAGGAAGATAAATGGAGTAAGGGCTGGGGGAAGGGTTCTATTTCATTAACAAAAATTTAGGCTCAAAAACTTTGTTTTTTGTATAATTTTTTTTATCAAAAAGTATCACTCTCCCATTATAACACTTAGCATTGTTGACCATATTGCTCATTTTGGGTGTGTTTTTTAGCAAAGGGAACAAGGGGTAATGGTGACCATCCAAAAGTTTCTAAATGTTCACACAAGGCAAATGAAATATTTGGCCTGTGGATTTTAGTAGATGTACTTGATTACTTACTGTACTAAATATTTCACCTCTGAAAGTTTTTGAAAGAAAAGCTGCAACTGACGACTTTTCTCATTCACAATAACACACTGCATTTTTTTTTTGCTGGTTTCCCAAAAGCCTGGACACTCGACACAGAAACTCTGGCAATTCTTGACAGGTCCCCAAGGGTTTCTCCCCATTAGAGGAGTCCCAATTTTGCCAAGAAATCGGCAAAATTTGCAATGCAATAATTACGGTGAACGGGAAAATTGACAGTTATAAATACATGGGATTTCATATGCCATTTTCTTGCCTTTCTCAATACTGCACCTTGGGTCATAATTACATGCATACAATGTAATGCACTACAATTTTGTTACATATTAAATTATAGACACACATTGCAGTGTGAAGTCATGTACTACCTGAATACAAAATGTCTCGCCCATTCTTAGCCATCACTCTATTTGTGGCATTTATATTATCTCATGCCAACAAATTATCAATAGTTATGATCTCCAATTAACAACTATTACAAACAAGCCAACCATTCCGTAATGCTTCCTAGTCTGAAAAAAGCAGTCAAATCTTACAAATTAATATGTCCTTGGACAAGAAAAAGCCCCGGTACCGCCACTCCTCTTACTGTCGGGTACCCATGCTGGTTCGTAGGATCGCGAAAAAAGGCTGTCTTCCTCAATCAATTTCGCGAATGTTATTTTTCGCGATATCAGAAAAAAGGGTACTTTTTCATTTTCAAAGTTCACGAAATTTTGAAAAGGGGAAGTACAGTGGTGGGCCACTGGCACTGGTGGGGTGGTCGCAGATATTTGTCCGTGATTTTCGCCATGGATTAATCAACAAAGTATCAATTCTCAAACCTTCAGCTGATAGGCCAAGCAAGGTCTATGTATTCTTAGAGATTCCTCTTGTCATCTGCGCATGGTTCACATGCAGCTTTTGTGTCATCATACATCGTATTTCATTGTTGACTGTATTTTCCATAGTTCGCGTTTTGTTTGAAAAGGGTGATAAATTAAAAATCATTCATGATTTCGCGAAAAAGGGGGGGCGCGTAAATGTTGGGACTAAAAAATCGCATTTTTGCACAAAAAAGGAGGTGTGGTTAACCAAGATTGCGAAAAGGGGGGGGTGTTTCACATTCCTACGAAACGAGCATGGTACCCGACAATCGAGAGAAAGAATGGACCGGTTAGGGGGAAAAAAAGGTAATAACTCAGAATGATTGTACATTATAACTGAAGTTCCTATGCTCAGCATCCCTGAAAATGTCTTCCAATTTGTTACAGTAAAAATATCTTCCATCTTATACTAGGTAAAATTAGATACTTCAGTAACTGAATTCTTTATAAGTTTATACCAAATAAGACAGAATAAACTACACAAATTTGACTTTACCAAATAAGACAGACTGAACTGCACAAAAGGTTGAATACATATTTTGTGAGAATGTAATCATGTACTGAACACATATATTAAAACATACAACTTTGTGTCTCTTAATGGATTTACATTCCCAAGATGGAAGCTTTCAAAAGCATAACAATGTCATTGACTGTGTTTAAGAACATCGATCTGCAAAAGCTGCTTTTTGTCATTTGAGTTTTGGTTCTAAGCAAGCCAAGTCTCATATTGGTATCTCTTGCAAAGGTTCCTTGGGCAATTGAGTCACCCAAGGACCCATCTCAAAAGCCATCAACTCTTGAAAGTTTTGACAACGGTTCAGGATTCTATCTTATACATGCCTAACATATATGACATGGCAGCGCTTGGAGATACGACTTTCTTGTATGACACGCGATGAAGTACGAATCACTAATAATGTACTGGAGTACAAATGAACCAGGTGGTTCTTATAGAGGTCCCCATATCTGGCAATAATTTGTGAAAGATATACCAAGAATTCAAGTTGAAATTGTAATTTAGTTTGTGAATAATACCAGGTTTTCTGTGATTTACTTATTAAGTGGCTCATGTTATACTCAGAATTACATTAGTCATAAATTACAAATAGGGGTGAAGGCTGATAATGGAGAATTAGTGTCATTAGATTCAGGGAATGAAGGTAATAGTATTTCTACTTGAAAAAAAGTGTATTGGAATTTAAATAGACAATTGTATTTGCAGTTTTGGGGATTTTCTTATTTTAAACACTGGAGCCTGCAAAAAATTTTGGATCTTGAGTATATTCACTCCTCATCAAAACACCTCAACTTTTAACTGCACACAGGGAAAATAAATTTGAAGCTTAAAATCTGTGGGTATATCTTTTGAGAGAGGCTATGGCTATGGCCTTTCATGGACATGGAGACAAATAAGACACACACTCCTTAGTCCTTGCATCTTTTCCTTAGTTTTGATCAGCGTTTACCTTAAGAAACCCAACAACAGTATTCAAAAGATACTGAGAATGTTGTGATTTGATTCTCCGGCTTTTATTTTACATCGGCAAATGTTACTTTCATGAAGGGTTGGAACATAATATCGTACACATGCTTCACTATACTCGTGGCCATCATTTTAGTTACATGACGCATGTGCGCATGTCTTTCACTCAGGCGCGTAGCCAGCCCAGTGGTTCCGAGGGGCAATTTCCCGGTAGGTGCATCAAATTTCCCGATCACAAGCAAAAATTTCCTGGTCGCAGGGCAAAGAATCCGAAAAAGGGCTGATTTAACATAAATATCAGTGTTTTATTTCCCGTTTTCCCCTCAAAACATTTTTCAGAGGGGGCACTCTGCCCCCCTCTGCCCCCACCTGGCTACGCCACTGCTTTCACTGCATTTTCACTGCATCTTCACAATCGAATGGTGCATTGTTTTGGTCAGAATGCGAGCATGCTTGCCAACATGTAACAGAAATGATGCGTGCGAATATAACAGAAATTAAAACTCAATCTGCTACCCATCTAGCACCATATTAGAATAATTCCTTGTTAAAATTGTTACCATCAACTCGTGCCATCTCTACATCTTTATAACTTTTCCTTAATTTCACAAACCAATTAGCTACAAACATGTCTGCAAGTCTAGAACATTTACAAATGCCCCCTACTGACGTTACCAATACCTGCACCATACTCACTTTCAAACTTACGAGGTTTAGAATCCGAGCGTATGCAGATGCGGTAATGCAGTGAGAGCGCTCATGCCCAGCTGTGTTTAGAAATGTGACTGCAAAGTCCACTTGATCGATATTGGTCACATTCCTGAACAGCAGCTGGGCATGGGTGCGCTCACTGCATGACCGCATCTGCATACGCCCGGTTTTCTAAACCTCGTAACTCTCTTTACTCGTATGGAGATGCTTGTGGTATTGGACAAATTGGGTACAAAGCACCATTTTGAAGGTCTATCACTGGATGGCCCACATTTATGGTGGCACTTTGTTTCACACCAAGTGGACGTTGTTCTTTAAGCATTTGTACAGAGAAGACCAACATTTTTGAAAATGCCCAATTGGGATATTAATGACAAATTATCAGAACTATTGACAACATTGTTTTCCTACTGAATATTTCAAGTACGACGGATGTATTCACTGTTGTTAAATTACCTGCCTCATAAGTCAGTTACAATTTTAATCCATCACTGCAACTTCCTTCAACAATAACAACATGAACTCTATATCATACCATGTAGAATACATGAAAATAGCATAGATTTGAACTGTTGACAAAGTAGCATAGTCAGTGAAGAGATCAAACGGCAAGTCCAGCCAAATCTTAAGTTATTTTTTAACTTATTAAAAAAACTGATTAAGCCAACATGGCAAGAATACATAAAAAAATTGAGGATGATTTGAAAATACATATCAATCTGTAGCCATATCAAGAGGAGTGAGTCGTATGTGCCGGGTTAATATTTTCAGTTATTTTTGGGAGAGTGTCTCCAATTGAAATCTACTATTTCCACTTTATAATATTACTTATAACTTGGTTTGAGTTGTAAAGGTTTGAAACCAAATGTAACTTTGAACGGGTGGGGGGGGGGGCATGCATGATGGGGTTTGCAAAAATATATTGCCTGCTTCAATTACAGGATCTGGAAATCTCAAAATACAAAATATATCTGTACATAGACAAATGGTTGGGATAACTTGCAAAGGGCATGCATTATTTCAATCTGTTTGCAAGGCATGGAGCTAAAATTGTACACAGTTATACAGCACAGTTTTGGAGATCATGTCAAGATTTGCATGCCCTCGGCATTTTCAGCATGCCTCGTGGAGCGAGGGCATGCATCCCTTCAAGCCCTTTACATGTGGACTCATTCCTCTTGATTGGATTACATGTGTGGAACTTTGGTAAGTCAGCCACAAGCTTCCTTAAGACTGGTATTCTGAAAGGGAGTCTAACTTTAGACCTGGGTTTAAACCAGGGTTAGTCCTACATGAATGGACCTTTAATCCTTTCAAAATACTGTGAAAGTTAAATAAAACAGGTGAGAAAATAATTCATCCATGTGGAATTTTCTCACCCATTACAGCACATTTTTAGAGTATGTTGGAAGGAAAAAACGGTCCACTCATGTAGGACTAACCTTGGTTTAAACCCACGTCTAAAGTTAGACTCCCTTTCAGAATACCAGCCTAAGTGTATAGTGTGATCAGATACAAATGGGTGGGCCTCATGACATCACAACTTTATGCCAGCTATAGCAAAGGCTCAAGTCAAATGGAAGAAGGCTAAGTGCTCTACAAGAGCACATATACATGTACAATGCACATATTCATGTATAACGATTCAAACATCTTCAAGATATAATGGATCCCAGATATGGATTAGAAAACTTTCACTTCCACCCACTTAATTGCTGATCACATTGCACTTACTTACAAACAATCAAAAACAAAGTTACTTGCCAAGGTAGATAGTGAAATCTGCGCTGAGAGGATACGTCCCTGGAATCTTAATAATAGTTGATCTACACGACAACGTCCATAAAGTACTAAAATATTGGATTCTGTGGCACATTACAGTAAGCTTTTGTTACATAGTTATGACATTGCTTGTTTTAAAGTAGACTTAACTGTTGAGAAGATCTGAACTTTAATGTGTACTGGTTTCACAGTGACAAAATCATGTTCTTACAAAATAACTATTTGTTGGAACTTCAAAGGCACACTATATAATAATGCCCTACTGGTGGTGTTAATGAGGCATCTAGTAAGAACAATCTGTAACTGAAATATCAGATCCTTTCGCATAGAATTTATGTAGCATATAATTCCTGTACCGTATAAAATCAACGGAATTGAATATTGTCGAATTGGGACAAAATTTGATCTGTGCATACGGTACTTGATGAGAATCAACAGTTCTCTTTCAAAATGATTTCTGCAAAATGGTAACACATGTCAAACTATAATCTTTTTGGAAGCAAAAAAACAAACAGTTTAGCACATTTGATTCAAATTCTGCTCAGTTCCTGAACTATGCTTGACGATGCAAACTACCTAAACTGAGAAATCAAGACTTGTGTGTGTTGTCAAGTGCATTCCACAGCTATGCACCAATTCAGGCAGTGACGTAGCTGCTTACAGTGAATATTCCTCCTGCTCACTTGTAGAGTGTAATAACTCCATCTTCCGTCCCAGACGTTGCAGGTGCAATGGATCATTCACCCTCAGCCATTTTGTAATTTAAGTGAGGTTTGGGTGGCTTGGCACAGTGATGCTTTTGTGAAAGCACTTGTGTTCAATTTAAAGCACAGGTATTGATGTGTGCATTTTACAGCGCCTGTTCTACAGAGCCATCCAAACCTTGTTTCATCACAAAATGACTACAATGCCAACAGAATCTGTACGTATTGAAATTCCCTTTTTACCTCTTTCTTGAATGGGTACTGAAATGATTGACTACCTGCTTTTCCTTGACTAGGAAAGAATGCCAAACAATAACAAAAACCACAGAAAAAAATAACAGGTTGCATGCTGTGGCACATAAATTGCAGCAGACTGGAAGTAGAGTGGCCGGGTTTGGTTTTGTCGTCTGCGTACGACTCGCTGTCATGTCAGAATAGCATGCTTTGTCGTCTGCCACGATTTTGTCCTGATATAAAATAGGTAAGTAGGTAAGCATAAGTTTAATATGAGATATACACTTGACATGTATAAATATTGTGAATCACAAAAACAAATTTTGACAATGATAAACATGTGATTGTTTTTTTTAAAAAAAGCGTGTATTCACACTTAAGATAACTTCAAAACACACCTGTTGGTCAGCCATTGCCTATCATTGAAAACACAGGTTGGTATTCTGAAAGGGAGTCTAACTTTACACCCAGGTTTAAATCAGGCTTAGTCCTACATGAGTGGACCTTTTTCTTTTCAACATAATCTAAAGGTGTGCTCTAACCGGTGAGAAAATTTCTCATACCGTTCCAGCCCATCTATAAGGATTTCCTTACCCTTTATTTTCAACTTTCATAGGGGGGGGGCAAATGCCCACAAATCTGCAGCAAGTGATGGCCAAACCAATGGAAAATATTTTGAGGAAGTTGAACTACCTTTGTATTTTTGTCACTATCAACCCCGTTTTTTTAATGAAAGAAATAAAGAGGCAGAATGCACTGGTAAAATTGCACATAGAATAAAAAGCATGCTGACACAGTATTAAACCACTGGTACTGTTCAGGTGTGTTTAGATGCCATCACTGAATATAATTTTTAATGTTGGTGCTTCCCCCCCCCCCCCCCAAGTGCATTGAAGAAGCATTTTGAGGTTATGAATGTGGAAATGTATACACTGAGTTTGTTTTTGACAATGAAATTGTGAATTGTTTGTCTTAAGACAGGTTAATACACAGTATATAGAAGCTATGGAATGGTGCAGAATGGTCGTGAATGATACATACAGCCCTCTCAAGATCTGCCTCATTTCAGAAACTAAAAATTAGTTGCTAAGCAACCACACCATAATTACATTATATCCTTCATACCATATGCTATAATCGTATTCATTAATTCTGGGACACGAACGACCAAAACACCGCGTATGTGCGTATCCTTACCTCGGAAGCGTATGTTCCAATGCCCTTGACAACGGCAATATATCGTGTTGAAATCGTGTTGAATGCAGGGCGCAGTAGGGCGTAGTCGTGCGTAAGTTTAATACATGAACGCTTGTATCAAGCTCTCTGTGCGTACGCCGTGTCCCAGAATTAAAGAATCCGATTATAGATGTGAAGGGTACCATGAAATTATGCTGCAACCACTGCTGTGAGGTGATTGAGGCATCACTTTTTGTGATTACAATTAGTTACTGTGACTTATCAGTGCGACTAGAATTAGCCACTGCGACTAGGATTAGCCACTGCGACTAGGATTAGCCACTGCGACTAGGATTAGCCACTGCGACTAGGATTAGCCACTGCGACTAGGATTAGTCACTGCGACTAGGATTATTCACTGTGACTAACTTATTCACTGCAACTATGAACTAGTTGCTGAGCAATCACTGCTGTCATTGATTGCATAGTGCAAACTACACCTATCCCTGCCACTGCAGCATGTTTTGGCTGCTACAGGAAACAAAAACTACAAAAAGCTATCAAATTACCTCATGATAATTTGCACACATGTGATAATACAACTGTGTAATATTTAAGCTGAAAGCATATTTTCATTTAATTATACTGGTGATTTTGTAACACCGCTGCCAACAGATTGCTTTACACAATCCTAAATAACAAGGCACCCAAAATGACCCGATTGGAATTGAACTGCAAAGGACCTGTCACTTATTGTCAAAAGCTGTTCTTGACTTTTATATTTGCTGTCACTTTCCTAATCAAGTGGAGAGGCGAGGACATCAAAACAACTTAGGGACCAACCAATATTTACATCAAGAGGAATGGGAGAAATAAATAAGATAAAATTCATGTTCCTCAATCATGTTTGCCCAAATATCATGCCCCCCTTTTCTCTCAAAATTTTGGCATTTAAATTTGGTCTGCTCTTATCTCATTTTTTCTTGAAAAATAAGAGTCCACTTTCCCTTACATTTTTGAGGGGTTATCTCACTATATTCTTCCACCCATCCCTAGCATAGATATTGTTTTTTTCCCTTACAATGTATGGCATGGTATTCTGAAAGGGAGACTAACTTTGGACCTGGGTTTAAACCATGGTTAGTCCTACTGAATGGGACCTTTGTTCCTTCCAACATACTCTAAAAATGTACTGTAACTGGTGAGAAAATTCTCTTGGATGGGCCTTTACGGCCCATCCACGAGGAAATTCCTCACCCTTTACATGTAATTTCCACAGTATTGTGAAAATTAAAAGGTCCATTCCATGTAGACTAACCCTGGTTTAAATCCCAGGTCAAAGTTAGTCTCCTTGCAGATACCACCTATACCTTGATTCTTTAAAAGCAGCTTATTGCTGTAACACCCTCCACACCCAGAGCAGGTTAGACATGAAAACATGAGATTTTAGATTTAGGGTTTGAAAGTATGGAAACTGAATTTTCTAAAAAAAGATTGGGCTTGTTGGGTGAAGGGTGTTCTGTAATTACATTTCTGTCAAAGCAATGACAGTCCACAGCCAGTGGAAAAATCTGATGCATTGCCAAAGAAACTATATTTTAATGCCCAATTTCTACTTGGGAAGCAAATTTCATCTACTTCTATCTTACACATTAATATTAACAAAAGCAAATGGGGTTGGCCTGACCACACCATTTTTTTAAGTAGAAAACTTGGTTGATTAGCCACCCAAAGCTAGAATGCAGCTTGCAAAACTAACTATAATCCACAGTAATGTATGTTTGTGTGTGTAGCATATACTCATAACATTATTTTGCTACATGATAAATACATCTTATTTTCACCCTCACAATTCCACAATTATTTACAGTATAGGAATATCAATAAAAAGAGCAATGTTAACTTTTTCAAATTTATATGTTAACAAGTTCCCAATTAAACCTAAACTCTTTATTATGTATACAAAATAATTCTATTGATACAAATATATAAGACTCTGTCATAAAAATAGCAGCTTTATTTACAACTTTTAAAACTTCTGATATTCTTTAATAAAATAAAAAAATTGCATGCAATGAATTTTCGGATATTTAAAATACAATCTGCATCCCATGAAATGAACCACAGTGATTAAGCAAGCAGAAATGAAGGGTGAAACTACTTTAAAAAAGGAAAGAACTGAACAAGACATTTAGATTTCCCCATGATATATTGGTGGAGAATCCAAATGTCAGTCCACTGAAAAGAAATCTAGAAACAATACTCCAAATACCTGCTGCAGTTTACATAGGCATGCTTGTTGTGTGGATCCCTGAAATCATCTGTGTGAATAGACACAAACCTCTGAAAAGATGGATGGAAACAAAAAGAGAAGAAAGACGGGAAAAAACAATACAGTAACGCAAATAAGAGAAAGAAATGTAAGAGACGAAATGAAGAGAAAACATCAGATAACTTCTCACCTCAAAAAATTTCTTCTAATCGCATATCATGGTTGCAAATCAATGCATGCATATTGATATGCATACATACAGGCATTTTATATCTCCAATCAAACCATGATGGCATTCCTCAGAACATACAACTTTGTTTGGAAGGAGGGGTAGGAAAGGAAATGGACTAATGAAAGAGATATCCTCATGCAAAGCGTCCACATTCCACAAATGAGACTCAATTGTTTGGCATCCATCAGCAGGCACCATGCAGACATGCGTCAACCGGTAACAGTCATGAGACAAATTTAAAAACGCCAGAGTGAAATATGGGTGGGTGAAGTTTATAGAATGTGGAGAGTTGTTTACGTGGGAGAAGATTCCTTTGAAGATGAAAGGGATGGTGTACAGGAGTGGTGGTGAGAATCAGTGATGCTTGGTATGGGAGTGAGGGACATGGTCCTGATTGAAAAATTGAGATGGGGATTTGAGAGGGCAGAGAGAGCAATGTGAGAGCATGTGTGGTGTGAAGTTAATGGAACAGGAAGAAGACGAGATATTGAATTGCAGATGTTGGGTTTGGAAGAGGCTGCTGATCGACTGGCGAAGGCGATGGTGGTAAAAGATGGTAATGGGCATGTGCTGAAGAAGGATTGAGAGCCTGTTTTTAAAAGGAGGGCTTTTTGAGTTTGAGTGGGGTGTTCGAGGAAATGGGGCCGACCAAAGCTGACATTGATGACAGCACGTGGGAGAGGAAGTAGGAGGGTTGGGTTGAGGATGGTGGATGCCGTTGAAAATCGGGCCGAAGGGAAGGAGGTAGTAAAGGGCGATTTGCTAGGGAGCGGGGGCGAAATGTGAGGTGAATCCGGCCCACCCCCGGTGCGGGACACAACGGAATTTTAAAACTTTGGTTTTACTACTACTACTACTACATTTGAACAAATGCAGCAAACTTTTTCAAAACTCAAGAATCACTGAACTACAACGACTTAGACGATGCAAAGCAACGAAATTGGACAAATTCCCATCATCAACGAAAATACACTAATCAATTTGATTTGGGATTAAAAATTCCCACACAAAACTTTTTGGAGACCCCATTCTGGAGACATTTCCAATCTTTGCAATTTAAGTTTTCCTCATTGTAAATCATCCCACATACAATATTTTTAAGATTTGCAAAGAACTAAATGTCATACAAATGGTCTTTTTATATTGGACAATTTACAAAACAGTTTTGCAAAAATACGGTCATTTATTTGTAAGTATTTTGGCGAAAAAAGAGAATTATGGAAATTTAACGAATAACCACAAAAAATATCCCACTCCTCACATGTGCAACTTAAAAAAATTACCTTCCAAATTCGATAAACAAAGTCAATCAACAAACAAGATGGAAACTAAAAACCAGCAAGTGTTCAATCAAAATCCATTGATGAACACAAAGGTTACAATAAACAGTCCATTCATCCTCATAGCATGGGCATATAAAAGAGCAAATAAAATTAATGGTTGTGTTTTGAAAGAAAAACAGGGAAGAGTAAACTTAACTTTTACACAGAAAGAACATGTGTGATGGAAATGAAACAAATTAAGAGTCAATGACGTACCGATGTTGACTTTACTGTCACTCCAGTATTTATTTTAGTAGAGGCAAGTGGAGGGCAGTGCAAGTTCTGGATGCGAGTTATGGCAATTTTGTTGGGTGAAAACACCTTTTATAACCAACTTGTTATTTAGGTGAAGACAAGTAGTGCATAGGTTCAGAGAAGTGGGTTTGGTAATTCTGCTGCAGCATATTGCACAACGTTTAATTCCGACCATATAATTTAAAACAGGGGCATTAGAGACGTCCGTTGGCCTATATGGTTAGTAATCATTAAGCGTATTGTAATAGGCCAAATTTTTTCTGCATCGTTAAGATTGTCGATAGGGGGGGATATGGTGCAGCGTGTAGTTAATGGTGTTGACGAAACTCAGTGGCATATACACTGGAGAGTAGATTCAAGAATTAAGGTTTGGGAGTGCTGAGCAACAGTGATAAATTGAAATGGGATAATCAAAAACTTCATAGTGAGAGAATTGGGAGCAGATAAAAATTGAAAGGTCTAATTAGGAGGGGTGAGGCAATAACCAAACAAAAAATCAGTAGATTCCCACAATGCATTGTTCCAATTGGAAATTCTGCCATGTGTAGATTCTGCCCGATATTATGGTCCAGGACCAGTAAACAGTTAAATATCTCATAGCAGCTAAGCTTTCAATTTTCTTTACTTCAATCGCCAACTCTGATGTAGTCATTGCAAACTTTAACTCACACCAGATAAAAATAATAATGAAGGAGGAATTTTACACCTGGAGCGGGGATCAAACCCATGTTTTTCAGATTACAAGAAGAGCATCTGCTGCCGCACACCACGAAATCCGACCCGGCAGACCATCACTATTTTCTAATACTTAAAGGGATTAGCAGCGATTTGCTAATCCGAAACATCGAAAAAATCATCAAAATTCATATTTTTAAATTTTTGTTACTGGCATGGATATGCGAACATAACCTGCAAGTGGTTGTCTTGAAATCCGTGTATTAACGACAAGGCAGTACTTTTTATCTGATTCTGTAATTTCTATACGTGCGTATCAAAATTCCGACTTGAGATCAAAAAGCCTTTCCGCTGTATATCACAGATTTTCAGCGTGATATTGTGCACCACGATCAATATAGTTTGACCTCAAAAAAAAAAAAAATATTGATCTTTGGTTATTTTGTACTGGTGTAAACCGCAATCAGCTGTTTAGTGTAGATTTTGAGATGCCGTCGCTGTATCTCTATTTGCGGGAGACGGTATGACAAATATCCTCAAATACTTCATTTTTTTCACTATTTGGTGGTTTGTTTCAACATTAAAGCAGTTAAATGGAATTGTACACACTTATCCTTGATTTATAAGTTAAAAAATGCATTTCCACATTTTTTTTATTCTCTCGCATTATCGCTGCTAATCCCTTTAAATAAACACATTAATGGAATAAAGCACACACATAATCTAGTCCAGGACCATATCTTCGGGCCAAAAAGTTTTGTGATCAATACTGTTTAGCCATGTTTCACCTCTAATGATTCACAACAGTACCTGTACAAAAACCTCCACTGGAAGTAATATATTGTGGGAAGCTACTAATATCTTCTCCTGGCATAACTATGAGATGCTCGGAGGTATTACTACTCTTCCAAATTTCAGAAATCATGAGGTCCCCGGTTCACGTCATGGATGGTAATGGTTTCTTTTCACATCACAGTTATGTGTGGTAAAAATTCTTCAAAAATTAAAGGTAAATTCAATGATCTTTTTTGATTTCCCAAGTTGTTTAAAATCTAAAAATATCTTTTCCAAATTTTCCAGATTAAGCAGGAATTCTGAATAAAGCACTGGAAGAGTTTTAAAAATGGCATTTTAGTGAAAGTTGTTAAGTACATGTGGATGTGAATACTTCATTCTATGTGGGAGGATGGGAGAGGGAGGCACTCATGACAATGAAACTCCCTGACACTGCATATGCCATTGAAATGACATACCTTTAAGTGTTGTGCGGTGTGTGTGCTATACATTACTTACCAACAAAAATGGGGCTCTTTAATGCTGGTTATTTTAAGTGAGCTAGTCAGCGATCTGTTGTATGAGCACCACAATAGATTAGATCAATGTTATTGCAAGGACATACAGGGCCTGAAATAAGTAAAGGTGTGTATGCTTCGTCTGGCCCGAACTAAAGAGTGATGTCATAGCTTTCACGCAGTCTTCAACTTGCGAATCACAGTAAGCCACAGTTGTAATCGCGAGCATACAAAGTCGGGGTGCGCGATACGCATGCACAATAGCTGCGCGAAAGCTATGACATCACTCCTTAGTTCAGGCCGGACAAATTTTACATCCACAGTATTATTTTATGAATGTGTCTTCAAAAGCAGACCTGAAGGGGAGGGGGGTTCCTCCAGACCCAATCCTTGTCCCCTAATATGCAAAATATTACTTGTCTCAATTATTTCACACAAATAATGCCAGGTCCTTCCGCTCCTGTGTCCCCTTCCAAAACCCAGGTCTGGATATGCCAGTGGTTTGTGTAAATATTTAATAATTTTTGCCCCCTTTTCCAAAATTAACTTCACAGCATTTTTTTCTTGCATTGCTACTTTTGATCTATGAAAGTAGCGAGTATGCAAGGACATTAACAAACATGCCCGAGGTTATTTCAGGCTCTTTTTTCCAATTCACTCCCTACTTTTAAGTGGGATGGATTCAAGTGATAATTTGGTCAAAAGGTTTAATGCGTTTATTTATTTGATTACATTTTTATGAAGGTGGGGGATAGGAATAACATACACAACTGAAACAAAATTGTCACATTTCTTTCTCTGTTTAGAAATGATTCATTTGTTTCAAGAAATAATCATATCAAGATGGGCAACACATGAAAAAAACAAATAATCATTCAATGACAATAAAAAGATGATCAGAAGAAAAGAACTTGCAGAAAGATTCTGCAAGTAAGTACAAAAAAGCAAAGATAGCAAAGAGAACCATGCTGAGGTGGTACTAAAGTAAAAATCAGCAATGCATCTTAAAAAAGAAATATCTGCTAAACAAAGAAAAAGAAATTCTCAAAGAAAAAGCAAACTTGGTTTTTAAAATGCCATGCACAGATGAACATTACTTTCAATTGCACTGGATAGCATTTTGAAAAGTTTACGGATGCAAGCATCTAAACATTCATTTTATGCAATGATAGTTAAATAAATGAATACATTCCAAAAGCTTTAAAACAAAAGACATCTCAAATTTGGACTTTTCAGATGTAATGACTTCAAATTTAAATCTATGCTAAATTAAATCCTTCCATACTGTATTCAACATAGGTGAGAACAATGAAAGGTGCTAGTTCCGATTTTTGTCTATTGTGTTCTCTACTTGATATGAGAGCCTGACACTTGCACATACGCCCCATCAAGTACCGTGGGAAACAAACTTGCGGTTTTGATGGTAGACGCAGTAACGCATATTGCAAAGCCCTATTCAGTACTGTGCTAATATTGATGGTTAACCATTAAAACGGTGTTTTTTTGTTTATATCTTGGGAATGAAATGGATTTGAGGGCTCAAATTTCAGGACGACAATGAGAAAAATACGGCCTTTCATCTGATATCAAAATCGATACTACTTCCGGGTAAATCAGGAGGTCCCAAAGACGATCGGAACACGCACATTTAAAACATTACTGCTCTCATTCCCTATTTGTCAACTACCTCTAGATACCATAGGGCTTTCATCTTACCTGCTCTTCTGCATTAAGTACTCAAATACATTTGTACAGTTAAGTTTAATTTTACCTTACTATAATAGACTATAGTTGCCATAGTGTTGTTACTATAAAATCGCACTAAGACCTGAGTGTTTGTTTAAGCCAAATCATCACCCAAAGAAAATAGCACTAAACTAAACACTAACCATCCTGATCCCCACACACCTCTCCCACCCACATTTTAAAAAAAAATTGATGTTAAAGTTTTCTAATTCTCTAGCTAAAGGATATAAACATTATTTTGATAATAGTAGCTATGTATGACCAATCTAATTTTGCAGTTTCCTACCATTGACATTAGCGTGGGTGAAAAACAAAAAGATGACTATACTTCGTCCAGCCTGAACTAAGGAGGGACATCATAGCTTTCACGAAGGCTTAAATGTGCAAATCGCAGTATACTGCAGCTGTAATCGCGAGCACACAAAGTCAGGCGTGCACGATACGCATTCACAATAGCTGCGCAAAAGCTATGACATCACTCCTTAGTTCAGGCCGGACGAAATATAGGTTTCTACAGTACAATGATTCTTACTCTACCCTTACTTACTTTACAAAAGTTAGACAATGCATCATGCTTGCCATATAACTATCTTATAAATTAGCATCATACATTTAGTACTCAATACTTTTTTAGTATGTAAGTAGAGTAACTTTTAATAATTCATAGTTCAAAGCCCTCAATATATTTGGAAACAAACTCAAAACTGAATTGTTACCAAACAAATGAAACATGAAAATCAATAAAAAATAAAAACAGATGGATCTTCATTAGCACTGCTGTACACGCGCATAAACACAGAGTAGATGAAGGTACTGTAATGCGTTTACCAGTTAAGACTTCTGTAGTTTCCAACCTGGTTTAGGCACCATACCTTACTTTGCTGATATTATGATTTCAAGAGGTAAGGGCAACAGTTTGAGTCAGAGATTAAAGTTTTGGGTAGAGATACTGGTGAGGCTTTGGTTTGTGGTTAGGTTTAGGATTAAGATTTAGGGTTAGGAAGATTGGATAAGCTTAAGGTTAAGGATGCGGTTGAGATTAAAGTTCACAGATACAGTTAAGATAACCTCTAACCCCATCATGACCAAAGCTCGCTAAAACTCACTGAGCTGAGGCTAGTCCAAAAAGATGCGACGACGTCATCGTACCAACACTCATATGGGCACGAAATCGCTTGCCGGGCCAGCGACTCCCTCGTAGCGCACCATCCCTGCTCATGGGAATGGTGTGCCGGAGGCCCCGGGTTCGAATCCCGCCACGGATGTTCAATCTTCTTTAGCTTCTATCCCTTTACCCTTCCTCTTGGGCTAGAAACCAAAACAGTGTCGGGGTTAGAGGGACAGATTATATTCTAAATATAAATTACCCCTATTTTGTGTTGTCCAATCAACCTTTGGATTTTACTTCTGAGGACTCAATGCTTATGAATCTACAATGCATACTAACATCTTTACAGGTGGTAATTTTGGAGCAGAATTTTATTTCATATTTCTTTCTAAGGTGTCACAAAATAAGGTGCTGCAGTCAATCCAACTACAGAGAATAATCACCTTGAACTAAGTCTTTTCAGTAAGACTAGCAATTTCATTGAAAATTTTAGGTGTACAAAGTATCTGTTAGTAGGTGTGGGTTAGTAAACCATCAGGTGAAGAAAGAGGGAAAATATCTGTTCTATGGGCACAACTGACCCAGCTTTGGCATTCCAGGGGATATTTTTTGTTTTCAATTTGCTGCATGCATGTGAAATCAGCTTTTTTTGGGGGGGGGAGGGAAATGGACTTGTACAAAAAAATTGCAAAATTTTTTCAGAGCTTGGTGTTTAAAACAAATTTAGGGTAATTGAAAACCGCCCCTCAAAAAACCAATCAGGCAACCCTGCTTAAAAGACCCATTAACTCATAGAACAATTTTTGTTGCTGCATGACTCCGGTTTTCTTTTCAAAATCCAGCTTGCTAATGAAGATCAAAGTAATTTGTTTTGCATGCAATAACCAACATGCTTAAAAACAATATGCACTTAAAGCAATAATAGCACATTTTTAAGAGCGCCCTCAATTATCAATTTTTTTGAGATTTTTGCACAGTTGTGTTGGTAATTGGTACACCGGTCTGCAAAACAGTAATGCTCCTGTGCAGTTGTCATAGAAGAGGGGATTTTGTAATTAGAATCGGCATCTCCAATTATAATTTAACGGTGGTGCTGGAAATACCAAATTTCTGTCTGTCCATTATAAAATAGTGCCAACATGAAATGATCTCCAACTTGACTTGCATGAACCCGAAGGAACGGCTAATGGACATGCGTAGAAATGCACATGGCACTATTTCTGGCTATTTCATATTGGAAGGATGTTTCCAGCAGCTGTTTGATTACTATCGAGGATCCTCGATGTTAATTATTCTTATTACAAAATTCCTTCTTTTGCAAACTGAGAATTTCGAGCTTTACTCTTCACAGGTATAGTTTACTGGTCAATTATCAATGCAAAAGGGAGAATTCTCAAAATTTTTAAAACTGGGGGTACTCTTAAAAAAAGTGCTATTATTGCTTTTAGTTTCATTTTCATTACAAATTCATATTACACATCGCCGTCATCATTCAAGATTTTTGTCCGAGGCCTACAGATGAACATTCGCAGACTGAAGTGTCCAGATCTTGAATCGAACATCACAACCAGGCAAAATTCTTGCACAACTTACATTTTTACAAGTGTAAAAAGCAGTTTACAGCAAAAACCATCGGATGGATTTAGACTGTTATTTCGCAGGGTATATACAATGTTACTATATCTGCATCTAGGTAGGATTAAAATAGTTAAGAAGTAAACCTTGTTAAGTCTTAGAGTCCTGCTGCCACACTACCTCCGACTCCACCAGAATTAATAATTAAGAACGAGTGTTAGAGCAGACTAAACTTGGAATAAGTCTACTAATAAGGTTAGTGGATGTCCCATGCATGCAGATATTTCCCCCAGGTGTTCTGTGATTCTGGACAAAATTGATTAAAAAGAAGATCTATTTTCTTATTTCAATCTGCCGAGGCCAAATGAACAATGTGAATTTAAGCTGCTTTCTGCGAATCGGATACTGTCACTCGACAAGTCATCTGCAAAGATTAAGCAGTCACTGTTTACACTTTTTTTAAACCAATCACTACTTCATCTCTTTCTGAAGTTGGCGATTACTCTCATGGTCCAAATAGTTCAAAGTGCTTCATTCAAATCCAAATTATACCCCATGCAAATGATAATATGAATGTGTAGCATTAGAGAGCAAGCGTGGTAAAGAAAACTATCCAGGCTTATCAAGGACATACTTGCATCGTTCAACACCGAAATATATACCTAGAAATGATTTAGAAATTCAGATTTTTTCTAATTTTCACCCCAAATCAAGACTTAGTTGCTATATTTTGGATGCACATTATATTTTTTTAATCAAAGAAATCAGGCAGTGGCGGCCAAGCCTCATTCATTATAGCAACTCACCAAAAATGTCAAAAGAAATTACAGCAATACTGAGTGCAAACCACAAACCAATTTGGTGCTTTGATGTGGGTTGGTCATGGGTGTTCCCATGACCCACATACGACCTCGTCCTCGTTCGTTATTCATACAAAAAAATCAGAAATAACCCTTCCAGTGGAGTTGATTCTTCAACTCCAACGGTTTTGGAATAAGAAAATATTCCTTAACATATAAAAAATTCAGAATTTTTTGTCAAGATTTTGCTTTTATGTGTTAAACCAATGGCGACTTCTGAAATTTGGATTTCTTGGCCGCCCTCCCCTGAAAGAAATGGAATACCTGTCACCATTATCATCCAGAGGGTGTTTTGAATCAATCCCACAATGCATTGCAATGTGTCTTTATTGTTCTGCATTAAACACATGTCAGTACTTGGGGAAAAAAAGTGTTCAAAATGTGTAAGAACCACAAAACATTTCATGATCATGCAAAAAATTCCCAAGTACAAGCAACTTGTGGGCTAAAATGAGTGTAAAAGTCAGGGTTTTTATGTGTTAAGAGTAGGATTTTTGTGGGATAACATGACCTTGTTGAGGTGAAATTTCCAAAAACTAGTGCATTGTGGGATTGACTCAATACACCCTCTATCACCACAACAAAGGTGATAGGTATGCCATTCAATATAGCTATTGATCTGTTGAATTAATTTTTGTTTACTTTTTATATGTTCACGCCATACCCACCCTTTAAAGACACTATCAGTGATCCACCCAAAAGAGTCAAAATATTTGAAATTTGCAGGAATAGCTAAAAAATAAAGGATACATATGTAGATTTCTCTTAGGCCACTTTTTTCCAATTGAAGATTTGACATAAAAGAAAATGGCAATGTTCAAAGATATAATTCTCCTTTCAATTATGTGATGTAGTTAAGTGTCTGTACGGACAGTAATACCTAAAATGACCGATTTAGTCCTTATTAGGTTGCTTTTGATCTTATCATTTGCAGGGTATGTTAAGATACCTGTACTTGTTACAGACATGCAAAAACCTGATTTTTGATGATTCTTTCGATTTCCAGATTTTGAAATTCACTGATAGTGCCTTTAAGCTCGGAAAATATTGATTGTGCAAAGTAAAGGAATACCCACTCATGCTAATTTAAGGGTTCACAAACCACCTGCCAATTTTTTCACTTTTACATTCATCAGAATGCACTGCAAATTTTGGTGGTTCCCAATGGGCTTGAACCTTTCATATGGATTGTTATAGGAGTCCCAGTTCACCGGGAACCAGTGAAACTTGAAGGCGTTATGTCGAGTATGAAAACGGGTCAGTCAGTCAGCATAATCTCAAATAAGGCAAATGCTGAGCAAAATCACTCCCAAATTGACCATCCTTTTAGCGCCAAACATGTTGAATGGCTTGGTGCACTGTACCTGGCATTACAAGAGGAATGCCCAATCACTCTTGGTCCAGTCTATTTTGGAAGATAACTTACCATTGAGACACCTGGAACACACATACACAAGCACGCGTGCGTGTGCGTGTGTGCTTGCACAAACCTGCAATTTTGATAGACTTGGTCAATTCCAAAAGAAACACATCCTTCTTTCCAGGAAAGGGGTCATATTTAAGTAAATTTAACAAAATGAGAAAAATGCCCAATCACTCTTGGTCCAGTCTATTTTGGAAGATAACTTACAATTGAGACACCTAGAACACACACACAAGCATGCGTGTGTGTGTGTGCGTGTGTGCTTGCACAAACCTGCAATTTTGATACACTTGGTCAATTCCAAAAGAAACACATCCTTCTTTCCAGGAAAAGTGTCATATTTAAGTAAATTTAACAAAATGAGAAAATGTAAAATTGTGATTCGCTGTTAAGTCAAGCACGTCATGAGGAGTACCGGTTTCAGATGTTTAACTCCCAAAACCTGGACATTTCAGCCATGTTCATGTTCTAACTGCATGGACAGAGAGAGAGAGAGCAAGAGACAGGGAGAGAAAGAAGGGAGGGAAAGGCAATGAGGTCGGGGAGGGTTACTCACCGGGTGCAGGCACATTTGATGATCTCATGCCGGGATCTTTGTTGAGTGAACACTCGTCTAAATCGAACAGAGATTGCTCTGAGAGGAAGACAGAAAAGAAGTTAATTTGAATGCATTTTTTTTTCAGTTGGAACAATATTTAGTACAAAAAAAAATAATACTTTATTTGATCAGCATGAACAAATTTCACAAACGATAATATAACAAATACCCTGGTTAGTAAATAAACTTAGAACATGGGTTAGTTATGTAGATGTCCTTTGACGTGAAATGTTCCAACTCATCCCAACTTTCCTTGATATTGATGTCTGGCTTTTAAAATGAGATCACTTTAACACTTTACCCAACCAAAAATCTAAAATGATCTCATTTGACATGCAGATGACCTTTGACCTGGAATTGACATCTCATCTCCCACTACCCAAAGATTATTGCCATCAAGGTTGGTTTTACTGAGGCCTGATGTTTCACATGACACACTTTACAGTTTACCTAACTAAAATTGACAATGACCTCATTTGACCTGCAGATGACATACTGACCTGGAATGTGTTGCCTTACCTCACACCCATCCAACGATTATAATTACAGAGTCTGGTGTGATGTTTCAAATAAGAGCCTTTGACATTACTAGAATGTCATGGTTCTCGGGTTTCGCGCTCGCTATATTCAAAGAATATTAGCTGTGGGCCGCTCCATGACCTCTGACCTTGGCATATGACCTTTGACCTCATCACCATATGAGGGATCCCTTGGCGCACCTATGACACAAGTTTGGTTCCAATTGAAATTCAAGTTTTCAATTGAGGTCAATTTTACATTTTTAGTAAATTTTTTAATTTGACCTCACATGACCTTTGACCATGACTCATGACCATATGAGGGATCCATGGTGCACCTATGACACAAGTTTGGTTCCGATTGAACTTCAACTTTTCAATTGAGGTCAATTTAGTGACACACACACACCGGATTGCTAAGTGGTCCTCCAGCTATAGCTGGCGGCCCAGCTATAGCTGGCGGTCCACAAAAACCTAACCAACGTAACCAGAATCCAACCTCCCCCTCACGACAAAAAGAATCAGTTAAGACTTACCATCTCTGAGTAGTAATAATCTTGGTCCAAAGCACTTGAAGCAGCCCGACCTGATTGCATCTCCGGCTGATATTCTATTCTTGCCTTGATACTGTCACAACAAAATGGTCAAATCACAAATGATGGTGCTATATTTAGTCTTGAGCTCGATTAGATCATTTCTGCTTTCCAAATATGCTTGGGTGGACAGTAAATGCTAGACACCTTAGGAGGGTCCGGGGTTTTTCACACCATGTTAAACAAAACTTTTGTTTATGAAAGCACTCTGTATATGGGGACCCACAGCTCAGTATTCTCTCGGAAGTGAACGGAAGGGTAATGTGTTTTCAAGTCCAAATGCATCGTGGAGAAAATGCAATTCTGATGCCAATATAAAGCTTTAGTTATACAATTTTTTTTTAGAATAAAGTAAACCTCACTAAGTGGTCGGTCTGAGACTTGAACTGGAGAACTCCTGCACCAAAGGTAAACACCACTGGGCCATACCATTTCCAAGATAAATTGGAGAGGATGCATATGTTGAGGTACCTGTTGAGATCTAATTGTATGCCGGGACCGCTCACCAATAAGTACTCAGTTGCAGGCCTGTTTATCGGGCAGCCTGGGATAGCTTAGAGGTAGAGCGCTTATCTTGTATACCAGAGGTTCCCGGTTCGAATCCTGGCCCAGGCAGGTGTGCCCTCGAATTTTCTTTCAGAGGTATATCTGCTTGCGTTCGGATTCTGTGTTTGTATATCTTGTTTATATGTTCTAACATGTGATGCACTCTTCCTTTCTCCTCTGTATTTAATCCTCAACTTGTTCTTGTCAATGCAATATAGGTCATTCCCCTCCCCCCAAAAATAAAAAAAAAAAAAAAAAAAAATTAGAGGTAGAGCGCTGGTCTTGTATACCAGAGGTCCCCGGTTCCAATCCTGGCCCAGGCAGGTGTGCCCTCAAATTTTCTTTCAGGGGTATATCTGCTTGCATTCGGATTCTGTGTTTGTATATCTTGTGTAAGTACTGAGTTGCAGGCCTGTTTATCGGGCAGCCTGGGATAGCTTAGATGTAGAGCGCTGGTCTTGTATACCAGAGGTCCCCGGTTCCAATCCTGGCCCAGGCAGGTGTGCCCTCGAATTTTCTTTCAGGGGTATATCTGCTTGCGTTCGGATTCTGTGTTTGTATATCTTGTTTATATGTTCTAACATGTGATGCACTCTTCCTTTCTCCTCTGTATCTAATCCTCAACTTGTTCTTGTCAATGCAATATAGGTCATTCCCCTCCCCCCAAAAATAGATTAAAGCTCTGCTCAGAAATTGAACCCGGGACTTCAGAGATTTCAAGATCTCATACCTAATGACTTGACAGGTGGCAAGCCAGGTAGTAAGGTTGCAGGTCCTGCTGAACTGACAAGGTGCTAATTTGTATCCTAAATGAGATGGCTTTCTCCACTTTCTTTTATTGTCATTACAACCATCAACGATTAAGGTAAGATACTAAGTTATCAAGAAATTAGGAAGAGGAAATGCGTTCTTCTCTGTTAATTATGGGCTTTTGAGCTTGATTGTTTGAGTGGCTATTAACAGGGTGTCTTCTGGGGCGAGCCATTCCAACAAACAATGATCAGAGCCTCAGCAACCTTCAATTTAAAAATAGCCAGAATTGTGTATCAATCGCCTGGGAGCTGTTTTGAGTATACCACAAAACTAGTATTTTTTTACGTACGATGAAGCAAGTAAAGCTGTAGGTTGAGCTGACTAGGTTGTCTCTTAGATAAGATCCAATTGGTCCATTGTGGCTCTACCTGGTTCTTAGGAGATTATATTGACTTGGGCCCTCTATCAAAGTTTGATCTTGATACTTTTTTCAATTTTACAATTTTTTTCCATGTTTACAGTGTTTACTTATGTACTTTGCAGCATGTGTAGTCCAGTGGATAGAACACTTGAACCCACACACCGAAGGTCACAAGTTCAAGACCCATTGCAGCCAATGTGTTGTGCTCTTGAATAAGGTACCTCAATTATTCCTCTCTTAACCAGGAGTAGAATTTAAGTAAGTTTAGTGCTGGTACGGTAACAGACTCATTATGGAGGACAATCCCCCAACAGATACTTTTTGAAGTGGAGTCTGGCTCAATCGGTTCAAACCAAGAGTTGGACACAAGTCTGCCTCTTAACCTTTTAGTGGTTCACCAGGTATTTAGGAAATGTATAGTGAAATTGTCAACTCGTTGGAGCTCACTCAGGATGTTGCAAAGAACAATCGTCGAAAAATACTCGGCAATGATTGCAAGATCATTTCCTTCTTGTTAGACTTATGTATGTTGTTTTTAGGCATAACAGTATAATTCAAGATGAAATTTTGGGAAGTTGTAATTTTCAGAAAATCCCCTGCTATTGCTTTTAACAAAGAATGGCAGGTGGATAAAATTACCCAGCATCCATTTACTTTCAACCCTTGATCACAAGCCACTAGTGGGTAGAAATTGCCCAGTACTCAATCATTTTCACCCTTGATCACTACTCAACCATGGGTAAAGATTTCCCAGCAACTGTTTACTTTAACCCTTGATCACAAGTCACCTGTGGGTAAAAATTGCCCATTGCCCCATTTATTTTCACCCCTGATAGCAAGTCATTCATTTAACTCACCTCTAAAAGACTACCTAGAAGTTGTAGACTCTCATTGTCCAACCTGGGAGCCTGGTTAATTAATGGTTCTCGTGGGTATTTGGGGAAGCGATATGACTTGAAGTCCTCGTTGGACGAGATTTCGGGCCACGTCTCGTCTGTGGGTGTACCCAGGACTTTGAATATGAGGTGCAGCTCGTCTTCTACTGTTGAGCCGGGAAAGAGCGGCCTGCCTGCGGCCATCTCGTAGAATATACAACCAACTCCCCTGAGAAGACAAATCACAGACAACATTTACAATAAATGAAGGTGATATATAAACTAAGTCATTGTTGTGTATGTTAAGATTTGGTCAAATAAAGGTCATTTTTAGATTTTGCCTATCTCTATACAGGCAATTCAGGAGTAGTTGACCTTTGACCTTGGATGTTACACTCCCACATAAGTTGTACAAGGTGGCTCTTTATGAGGTTTCCAGTCTGTCATGCAAACTGTACATGTGCATCACATGACCCCATCAAAGAAATTGCTAAATTTAGAATAATTTTGTGTACAATATTCTGTTTTCTGTTGATGAATGAAGATATATTAAAGATGCTTGTTCTGATTTATGTAAATTGTGTTCTCTACTCTATATGAATGCCTGTGACTCATATGCACCCACTGCAGTTTCGAGTGTAACAAACTTGCAGTTTAAGCATATCGCAATACCCAACTCTTTACCGTGCTAAGGTTAACAATAAAATTGGCATTTTTTCGTATCTGTTTTGCCAGTCATGGCTAAAAGGGTGCTGTAGTCTCTTTAAGCCCTCTAAATCTGCTCCTGTATTATAAACCCAAAACTGTTTTGCAAGTCATGGCTAAAAGGTGCTGCAGTCTCTTTAACCCCTCTAAATATGATCATGTATTATAAACCCAAAACTGTTTTGCCAGTCATGGCTAAAAGGTGCTGCAGTCTCTTTAACCCCTGTAAATCTGCTCCTGTATTATAAACCCAAAACTGTTTTGCCAGTCATGGCTAAAAAGGTGCTGCAGTCCTTTAACCCCTCTAAATCTGCTCCTGTATTATAAACCCATAACTGTTTTGCAAGTCACGGCTAAAAGGGTGCTGCAGTCTCTTTAACCCCTGTAAATCTGCTCCTGTATTATAAACCAAAACTATTTTGCAAGTCATTCCCAAAAGGGTGATGCAGTCTCTTTAACCCCTCTAAATCTGCTCCTGTATTATAAACCAAACTGTTTTGCAAGTCATGGCTAAAAGGGTGATGCAGTCTCTTTAACCCCTCTAAATCTGCTCCTGTATTATAAACCAAACTGTTTTGCAAGTCATGGCTAAAAGGGTGCTGCAGTCTCTTTAAAGGTCCCAGGAAATGCAAATAGAATTGATGTGGTTTGTGTCAAGTCTACAAGGAGGGACGAGAAAGCATTCAATATTTGGGTTGGTGATGACATCATTTGTGAAACTATTGATTTTTCAGAAAGAAATAGAAAATTCCAAGTGACTGGTGTGAATCTGTTCATGGCACTGACTGAAAATCAATAGTTTCACTAATGATGTCACTGGTAGTGTATTCTTTTTGTGGCCCTGTTTATTGGAATGGAATGCCCCGTAACGATTTGGATTAGGTTTATCATCTCATTTCCTGGGACCTTTAAAGGTCCCAGGAAATGAGAAGATAAATCTGCTCCAAATCTTTGTGGGACATTCCATTGCAATAAACAGGGCCAGAAAAAGAATACACTACCAGTGACATCATTTGTGATTCTCAGTCAGTGTCATGAATAGATTCACACCAGTCACCTGGAATGTTCTATCACTCTCTGATAAATCAATGGTACCACAAATGATGTCATCATCAACCCAAATATTGAATGCTTTTTGGTCCCTCCATTTGCTGAGACCTTTAACCCTGTCTAAATCTGCTACTGTATTATAAACCCAAAACTGTTTTGCAAGTCATGGCTAAAAGGGTGCTGCAGTCTCATTAGCCCCTCTAAATCTCATCCTGTATTATAAACCAAAAACTGTTTTGCAAGTCATGGCTAAAAGGTGCTGCAGTCTCTTTAACCCCTCTAAATCTGCTCCTGTATTATAACCAAAACTGTTTTGCCAGTCATGGCTAAAAGGGTGATGCAGTCTCTTTAACCCCTCTAAATCTGCTCATGTATTATAAACCAAAAACTGTTTTGCAAGTCATGGCTAAAAAGGTGCTGCAGTCCTTTAACCCCTCTAAATCTGCTCTGTATTATAACCCAAAAAACTGTTTTGCAAGTCAAGGCTAAAAGGGTGATGCAGTCTCTTTAGCCCTCTAAATCTGCTCATGTATTATAAACCAAAAAAACTGTTTTGCCAGTCATGGCTAAAAGGGTGATGCAGTCTCTTTAACCCCTCTAAATCTGCTCCTGTATTAAACACCAACTAGAATTTTGCGGTTCTCGCGCTCACTATATTCAAAGAATATAGCTGTGGCCGCTCCATAAAAAAATTACATTTTAGTGACACACATACAACACGCACAACGGATTGCAAGTGGTCCGCCAGCTATGCTGGCGGTCCACAAAAACTGGCTTTCCATTCATCATCTAGACATGCACCAATTGTGGTTGGAAAGACACTCCCACCAACCAGTATTAAACAGTTTATTTCACGCGCGTTTTAGTTAGGCCCAATTGTGGTAGTAACAGAAATAATACGGTTGCGATTTCGCAATGGCAAATCAGGTGCCATGATCAGTTGACGTAAATGCTGTCAAGCGCAACTTTAAAATCCCTTCTTTTCCACAGGCCGATTGGTGGCAAACACCAATTAAATATTTCAACAATGAACCTTTGACAACTCATTAATCTTGTCGTCTAATTAATAAAACCAATTGACTCCCCCCCCGTTTGCCCATGCATTGATTTTTCTAAACTTTCGACAAAAATTGGAATCAGGTACCTAATGTATCATTTTCAATAACGAGAGCATCACAACGTCAGTCACCCTTGCTTATGAACAGCAGGTATCTACAGCCTGGTCTCAAAAACTTGTATAAGTTTGAATAAGGTGGCCGCTTCTTGGCAATTAAACAAAAATAGTTGTTGACATGATACTTAATTCACCCACCTTCAAAGGCACATTCTTATTAGCTTTCAAATGCCGTTTGTGCTGTTCAAATTGTCTGTTGTAAACTCAAGATGTTTAGTGAACAACCTTACGAGACAGGCGTGGAAGGCCAACGTTTGTGAACACTCCATGACTCAATGACTGATAATCTCTTCTCCACAGGTACATTAGACTGTGTATGGTCATTTTCATTGATTTTTCATGTTAACAGAAAATTCAGGTGAAAAGCGTTTTTTGAAATGGAACACAAACAGAATTTGCTTTTGTAAATGTAACATGGGCTCTACCCTACCTCCAGGTGGTGTCACTTCCTATTCAAAGGCGTAATGCATGATCGTTCCCCAAGTCAAAACATAACGGGTCCCGTTTTCGCGTAGTAGTAACATTCTCAGCAACGTTGACCGCCTTTTTTTACATAAAACGGGTATCAAATTAACCTTAAAAAAAAATTAACATCAGAAGAAAAGTCAAGGCATTTTTCAATATTAAACATTTATACTCCTGGAGGACAGTCGCAATACGCCACTTAATGACCTGATTCTCAGCACAAATTCATCGCAGTCGCTGCATTTCGAGACAACGTGGCCCTTGACTTTATGGGGGTTCCAGCACCATGATGAATTCACTCAAGAGTACCCTGCTTGTCATGGTCCACAGACCGGCTGAATTATGATATCGCTTGATGAAAAGAACCATGGAATCAGCGGGTCCTTACCTGGGCACAGAGTTGAGTAAAACAAAGACCTTGGAAAGTCCCTGCTTACACGATGACATGACATGTCATAAACGGGGATTCACTTGAAATAACACAAGCACCCTTTTACCGCGAAAAAGGAACGATCAGGGGCGTAACACATGGTGCAATATGAATGACCCCACCGGTGTCTCTACTCTTATGCCAGGACATACAAAGTTGGGTACAAAAAAAAACATCACACGTGTCAATACAACTTCTCCAGATCCAGTGAAAAATTCGAAATAGGTAGTAGAATATGTTTTCTTATTTGATATGACGATAAAATATAGTGTGAAAAGACAATTGAATTCTCTATTAATAGGCTATAGTCACTTGTCTATTTTTACAAGATTTCATGCCACATTAAACTAATATCTACATAATTTAAATAGTCTACAGGGCCTGATCATAGGTTTTTTTTGTGATAATATATATGTGAGTATTCACTTTTTGTTTATATTTATATGTCAAAACAAATTAATGTTTCCTACTGTATAACAACTGTTTGTTGAGGAAAGGTAGACCCTACATACTACTTTTCTGACTAAAGTATTGTTCAGCTAATACTCCGGCCACACTAATAGTCCTAAGAATATGAAAATGTCCTTGAACTATATAACTACCACTGCTAGTTGAAAGTCTAACAGTTGAAACCAAGTATGGTCAAGTCCCAGGGTCAAGTGACAACTGAAAGTTTACTCTGTATGAGGTATCAAGGACAACCCTAACTGTGAAATGGAGAGTGTTAATTGAAGTTATAACATCATTTATCTAGATAAACCAGTGGCGTAACGCAGACCTTTGCAAATGGGGGGGGCTTAAGGGTTGCCAAGTCTTTTTTGAGGGGGAAAATTTGGTCCTTCCTCCATAACAACTGTTGAACAAAAGTCTTTCATTTGGGGGGCTGAAGGGGGGGGCTTGTGCCCCCTCCCCCCAAATTTTCCCCCTCCCCCGCTGGTTACGCCACTGAGATAAACATCTTGAAGTTACTGCCAAGTTTATTAGCAGCTATTGGAATTGGCCTCTGTTATGATCATTCATTTTGTCCTTGGTATGCTCCTCTTCCAAAAAAAAACCCCCAGAATTAACAATTTTTGGCTCTTTAATTTCCACATAGAATGTGGGAATTGATTTGTAATAAATGGCTAAAGCGTGGAGTTCCTGATAATGAGAACATGATTTAAATTAATAAAACATTTTTTAACATTATTGTTATTTAAGGAAGGCCTAATTGGAAAATTTTAAAATATATATGTTTCAACCTAGTTTGTCAAATATTCCCTCTTCCAGAGTTAGAGTGGAGTGTGACCATGGACATGTTAGTAAGGTCAAATCCAAGTGCTAAAACATGGTAGTAAACCTTTCCCTGCTAATTAGTGAAATGGTTAACTTGAAAGACATATTACCAGAAGATCAAGAAGGCCCTTTACTTTGATCATGATTGCACCCGGTAAATACTTTGCCTCAATGTATGCCTTCGCCATCCCCCAAGAAATGCACACAAGGCCTATGACTTTCAAGCTAAAATTTCTATACTTTGAGTGTAAAACAAAGCTCCAAACGGACAATTAAACAATTACAACAACAAACCCCCGATTTTGGGAGATCGCTCTATACGTCCCTGACTCGCGGTCTCTCCCCTACCCACTTCCAAATTTTCGTCACCATAACGATAAGAATGTAGCCCCTGATATACAAAACACACACAAAATTTTGGATCCATTCCTCGTGCTCATGCTATATAACCCTGGTGCTGCTAGCACAGGTTAAAAAACCTGAATCAGTTCTAGATTTGTTGAAGCTGGGCGGGTTGTCTTTGTTCGAGATTGGGCCATGCGCACTATCACAAATTCCCCCCTAGAACTCACACTTTGCCATTATTTCACCTACTGAAAACACTTAAACTAGACCACCTCAACCAACTTCAAAAAGCGCTCTTCATGTTGAACGTCACAACTAGCGTTTACCTTACCACCTACCTCCGAACTTCCGCAATTACTGTACCAAACAGACAATCCACAGCTATAACCACCAGACAAGCTGACAACCTTCATTTCATCTCCCCTCCCAAAATCTTCCTCTGAAAAGCATTTTATATATATTCATTATCACGGCGCAAAACTTTGGAATGTCTTCCAGAATCCAGCACAACAATTACAAACAAAAATACTAAAAATAAAAAACTTAAAACAAACTTTTCATCAACCAGTACACAATTCCTTAATAATTACAAATTAACCCTCAGTCCTTTTTTCTCTCTCACTTTATTCTTCTTCATCTCATTTCTATCCCTACTCCTGACTTTTTTCTTCAACTTTTCCTCTCCTTCCTCAATAAGCAATAGTATTCCATACCTCAGCAAGACAATGTTGAAAAGGTCTGTGCCTTGTCCAATTCCCGTAACAGTGTATGTTTCCCCCCCCCCGTTAAGTGTTTGTTTAGCTTAGATAATTTTTTGTCTTGTTATAGATAATTACTATGTAAATTTTACATCATCCCTTAATTGTGTCTTTATTGTAATATCGAGTATATTTTACTTTTTGGTTTACAGGGGGGGGGGGGGGCCAGCAATACTATAAGCCCGTTCGGGTTGTCCCTCTACTGTCCTAGCATATCATTTCCCCTCACCTTTCTCATCTAGCACATTTTTACACAGATTGTTTTCAAAATCATCACTACCCTATATTGGTTTGGGCTCATATCATCAAATGATATATTTTGGGGCTGCACAACCCCACCCAAACCAAATCAAGACCCCCAGTGTATTTTTGCTATAAATTATTTTGGTTGACTAAGCAGTAAAGCAGTGGTGGCCAGGTTATTTATAATCAGTGTAATAATGCTATTGAATTTTCCCTGAACGAAACAAAATGAACCAAGTCCCAAAAAGATCTGAAAAAACCAATAGGCTTGCCCGTTGAGGTTACTAGGGGACTTGGGTCCCGGAGCATGGTTGGTGATCAAAACTTAGCCCGCATCTTTAAAAGGACTGATAATAACAATAACAACAAATTTACTAAAAAGACGGTACAAAAACACATTAACACTTGCACTAGGTGATAAATTGTTAGTTCCAACAATTATCTTTTTAAAAAGTTCCTACTGTCCTGCAGTGACGATCAAGTCTGCACATGAGACTAATGAGTGGGTCTAGCAATGAAAATCTACAAACCACTATACCAAATAAATGCATGCAACCACCTCTTCCTTCCCTAATTGAAAACATTTTAATAGTCTAGAATGAACATAATTATCTGATTTGTAAATACATAACAACCTTTTATCACGTAATTTCCCCTCCACATACGGATAATACAGTTGATGTGATAATCTACCAGGCACCTGTAGATCAATATCTTTAAACCATGTCTATAAAAAAAACAACAAAGCAATTGGTATGCCAGGTATGTGATTGCTGACTATAGTCGTGTCCACACGTGTAGTTATTAAGTGATACCGTATTAACTAAATCCGATGGAATTAAAAAAAACAAATCCACTATTGCCCCTCAACGCCTATTTACCCTAATTGGTAACTCCGTCTCCACATGCGGTCCGACATAATTCACTTAGATCAAATCCTTCACACTTCTAATATTCAGTAGACAGGTGTTTACTTGTTGTTTTTAACACCACTGGTCACAGTTAAGTCCGACAGAGCATGTCAACACGTACTTTAACTAATACTGGTCGTAAAGTTACGACCGGACTTAACCTTGCTCTTTTTCGGCATTAAATTGTCTACGTAAAAGCCTATTTAAGCCGATAGAATTGCGTTCACACGGCAATTTATATCAATACTAAAACCGCTCGATTTAGGTCCGGTAATTAAGTGACTTTATATTCCGACCGCATGTGGAGACGATACAATAGGGTAAAATAGCGTGAGGGGAATTAGTGGATTTGTGTTTTTTTAATGCCATCGGTATTAGTTAATACCGGTAAGAACTTCGTGTGGACACGACTAGTGACTGCTACATACAGTTGAGGTGTTAATCCACCTAGCACCTGTCAGGTCAATATCTTTAAACATGTCTATAAAAAACAACAATGGAGATGGTATGCATAGTATGTGAGTTGCTGACTATGACTGCTACATACAGTTGAGGTGTTAATCCACCTAGCACCTGTCATATTAATATCTTTAAGCATGTCCATAGAAAACAAAGCAGCAATGGTATGCCTGGTGTCACTATGAGTTACAATATACTCATCCACCAAGGACACAGTTCAGTGGGTTGTACTTGTACATACATTGACATGAACTGACCTTGTGTGATCTGGGTATCATATATCATGCCCTAAAACCAGGGGGTGTGTTTTCAAAATACACTGGTGAATGGAAGGTACTGAACTGTGCCAAGGGAATTGAGATTTTACTAGCTCATAGTATGTGGAGTTGCTGACCACATGCTTAACAAAATAACCTGCCAAAAAGCATGCCAGATGCACAATAAATGATGCCATTGTTAAAGGTGCTTGTTCCGATTTATGTGTATTGTGTTCTCTACTTGATATGAGAGTCTGGCACTTGCACATACACCCCATCAAGTACTGTGGGAAACAAACTTGCGTTTTTGATGGTAGACGCAATAAGCATGTTGCAAAGGCCTATTCAATACTGTGCTAATATTGATGTGGTTAAACACTAAAACGGCAGTTTTTTTTTATATCTTGGGAATGAAATGGATTTGAGGGCTCAAATTTCAGGACGACAATGAGAAAAATACGGCCTTTCATCGGATATCAAAATCGATACTACTTCCGGGTAAATCAGGGGGGGTCCCAAAGACGATCGGAACACGCACCTTTAAAGTAGAATTTATTTTGTGGTTTCAAGATTCGATTTTTACTTTTTCATGTAGCTGTATGCACCATTTTAAAAAGCTACATTTTGCTGAAACCCCCATTGAAATTAACCAATTACTTCCAAAGATATAATCAGTTGAAGGGTGGCCAAAACAATAGGAAACAAAAGACATTTTCTCCTTTGTTTGGCTCTATCTCAAAATCAATATTTGCGACTTCCGACTCATTTTGCTTGATCACATCACATATACATCCAAACTGTTTAAAATAAATGATTTCCAAAAGCTTGAATATTTTTCTTGCCAGAATCCTCCATTAAGCACACATTCAATACTTGAGCCAACAGTTCAGATGATAAAAATATCTCAACTTTCTTTTACGCAAGTCGGGGTACAAGGCAATGAATCATGCAATTCCCCTTTAAATAGATACATTTAAAATGCGATTACTAGTGTACACTGCACGTAGGCACCAATTTCAGGTGCTATATTTAATCTTCCACTTCAAAAAAAAATAACCAGACTCAAGTCATACAAATTAAAAACACTTTAAATAATAAAAAAAGAAAAATTAAAAAAAAAAAAAAAAAAAAAAAAAAAAAAAAAAAAAAAAAATGTATAATTAAAAAGTCATCATGACATCATTCGGGCTTTCCTCCTTCCCCCCTGTACCGCCCCTCCCCCACCTCCACTCATCGAAGGCAGTCCACACCAAAACGAAACGAAAACACGTCTTCATAGAAGTGAGATATACTATCTCTGTCTAGCTGCAGAATTAACCAGTTCAGTCATAGACAAACTCATACACAAGGCTGGACTTAACCCCTGACACCCCTGAAGCTTCATCTCAACTTTACAAGTCACTTTTAAAAAATGTACAAGTGACGTCAATGGGTTGTGTGTTTGGTGTACGTGGTGATGGAAGTTGTACAGGTGCAACACACAAAAAAAGCTTTGTATCGGGAAGTATATTTTGCATAGTCTTGTCCTTATTATTAATCAATTAATAAAAATGGTTTGCATCTTGATGAATCATTTTTTTTAATTTTAAATTAAGATCACATTACAAAATTTATTCAATATAAATTAAGAGCATCATAAAAAGTAACTCTCAATGGTAAATTTAGGTTAATTGTTTATTCTATTGTGATTGTCAAAAATACCCCTATTTTTCCTAACTAGTGCTAATTCATAAAAAAAAAACTAAGAAGTCACTTTACTCGGTTTGTAACCTCAACTATTTACACAACAGAATTTAAACCTAATCTTAATTTATTGGTAACTCCTCATTTTAATGATAATAATGGGGAGAACCCTTTCAAGAAATAATTTTAAGTTTATTACAACGTTTGTTCATATGAGTGGAGGGAAAACGTGGTGACCAACAATAAGACCCTGCTGAATGACTTTAAATAACCTCTAGCTTGCCCTTTGAACCTCTTATGATACCCAATCAATGACACCTCATATAACCTTCCATCTCAGAATTATTTAACTTTGGTGTAAATATCATCTATCTCGGGGAAAATATTTTTGATACTGTACCAATCAACCAGCAGCTTTAAGCTGTTTACAGTTGACCTCAACTGTACCCGATGACCCTTGACCTATTCCTGAACATCCCATACCCCCACCCCTAAAATTCCCACCAGGTTTCCCATTAAATCCTTCAAGAATGTGGAAGCAATCAGTATTTAACCATGTGTTCCAGACCCAAGGCCCCAACACCATTACATCGGATTTGCTGCAACATCCTACATAATCCCAAAACCCCAAAGTCTGTTTAATATCTAATAAATCCTAAGTGAAGGTCAAGTGGGTATTTTATACTCTTAATAAACTATTATTGTATTATTAATATCAATGGATTAACATCTACTTCTACGTGAAATACAAACAACAATGGTTATCATGTCAGCCTCATACTAAAAAACAGAGCAAACCAAGGCAAAAAAAAAAATCTTTTTTATTTGCAAAATGCTCTGAAGTCATTACCAGGTGTCCTCTGCTGCCCATTATTGAAATGCGCATTCTGTATTTTGCATTTTACAGCCCATTATTCCTGCAATAATGGGTTCGCCAGTGCATTGTCCTCACTTATTAAATCAAGCTTGTTTTTAAGGTAATAGAATAGAATACTGGTTTGGCAGTATCATTTATGGGCTAACTGTATCCTCGGCCAGAAAAACTAAATAATGGACTCGGCTTGTGCGCCTCGCATATTTATGTTTTTCTGACCTCGGGACACATTATTCGCCATAAATATACTGCCATCCCCCTTTATTTCCTTAAGTCAACGCCTGTATGTGTCCATATTAGTGCAATCATCATAATATTACCCCAGTTGATTCAATGCTTAAATTATTTAATGAAGTAGTCAATAACTGCATTTCCGTCTTCACTTTGGATGAATTCCCCTTTCTCGCCCCCACTCTCCGCATTGTCCCACCGATTTTTCCAAAAATTTCTTACTTGGGGTAAAGGTTCATTTTCGTGAAAAAAATTGTTGCAATTTAATTAAATATTTGCAATCAGTCAGTCAGCAACTCAGACCGTCGGAACACAGTTTCTTTCTCTACAGCACCTAAATAACAATCCAGTGTAGCCGACAGTGTTGGCAACGGATAAAACGAGTGCTGAACCAAATGTTGATTCCCACTCCTAAATATCCTGGCTAACTAACCTCTATAGTGGCTAGACAAATTGTAATTATATTCAGAGACTTCACATGCGATTGCATATGTTTAGGTCCCACACCTGATACAATGCAACTGGGTCAATGCTAGTAGTATAAGGTTCTCAAATTGCTACATATTGGTGTACACACCGTTAGCGCATAATTCATTTGGAGGTGCATCTTTATGAGAAAGTATCAATAATTTATCTCATAAAATTCAACAGTGCCTGACGTATTGCCTTAACCTGTTTTTAACTTGGCTGAGAGCAAAACCTCAACTCACCGATGGAATTAACTGATCAGGAAAAAAATAAAGGACAATTAAAAAATTCCCCCACTTATTAGCCATCCCTGACAGCCCCTCGGGAGGGTCCCTGGGATACCAACATTACACAATAGTGTGATTTTAATATAACCCTTCCCATTTTCAGTGTACAAGACTGTCAACGTATTAAAATGAGCATACATTTTACAAAATGAACAATTTAAGAAGATTTGAAGCACCTTAATGCAGACAAAAGCTTGCAGAAGGTCCACTGACATGAAGGGGACTACTACAACGACCTTGATTTATGGTATCTTCTTCTTGGATACAGTTTAAAGCAAATTTTAGCAACTGTTTGCAGATTAATTTACAAAAGAGCACTGAGATCTAAAACACTTCTACAGTGACTTTTGACTTCATGATTTCACATTTTCTTTTCCTTAGTTACAGTCAAAGCAAATTTTAAGCAATTTGTAACAATGTGACCTCTGAATATATTAATATTACAAACCTATATTGTTTCCCCCACCCCCAAAGTGATATTTTTATTTTAATTATTATAACCTCTGTGGTGCGATAACAACAGTGCGATTAGCGCGTACCCCCCGCCCACACGCGCACATACCAAACCTATTGGGCATTTGGTCATGCAACTCCTCAAGCAATACTCTGTTTTTCTTGTTTTGAAGCCATTTTAAAACTATTTTTGTCAAGTCAAAGGCCTTCTTTCTTGCATAATAATACTAATATTGGAATGGCTTTTTTTTTTTTTCGGCTATAACAGAAAATATCGGCCACTCCATTTCCTCCCATAAAACTATCAGGTCGTCTTCGACACTCGCCCGATATTTGATCTAGGTCGGGCGATATTTTCTGTTATCACCCTCAGCCCATCCAATATTATATAAAACATTAGAACTCATGTGCACAAGTTTTCATGATATGGCTAAATAATTGACTCTAGAGAGTTCTACATGCATGACCTTCGATCTCAATTTGAACAAAAAAACAAACAAACAACCCTTACACCCATATTACACATAAAATTTAATATTTTTCTGTTTCAAATAGGAAGGGCCATCCAACATACCTTAATTTCCACAATTTCATTTGAATCTGACATAGCTTAAATGTGAGTGGTAATTGGTTTGTTTTTACAATAGCCCCATAGAAACTACTGTCCAAACTATTTCCCCGTTACCGTAAACAAATATATATTTTAGGCTAGTAGCAATCATAACTGGGGAAAATAGTTTAGTCAGACGTTTTGTAAATGAGATGGGATGACAAATACAAGGTTTCTAATGGTACCCGAAAAATCATCATGTTTGTAGTTAAAAGGTTGGGTTTAGACTGAGGATCGGGTAGTGTCTCTTTACTTTACCTTGTAGTGGTATGCCATACGAAGGATAAAGTATCACATAAAGGTGGCAATGCAGGTATTTCAAGTCATGTCATATTTTCTGTGAATGTAGTGATTTCAGCTTCCATACCATTTATTTGGCTACAGAATAATAATTTCTTAATTTCCTATTAGGAAATTAGAAATTTCATCACATTCACAATTTTCTACCAAAGAAAGCTTAATCCTTTCAGATGGGGATATCTTTTGATAGAAAGCTTGACACCGCAGTGCAAAATATAATTTTCAAATTTTTGTGGGACACCTGTTATTATTCTGAAATCTCTCATTGCACATTTAAAAAGTACAGGACTTCCAAAGTTTGTATGTATTCCTCCTAAAATAATTCAAAAAATACAACAAATCCCCAAGTGTCTTGTACCTTACCACAATGTCTCTAGAGGTGGTGTTCTCTGTACTCCCTATTAACCAAAAACGCAATCTTCTCTTTCTATACTCATAATGTGACTACTTCTTCGATTAATTCTTTTTTTTACTTTTCACATTACTTTTCTTAGTTCTATCTTTCCCTACCTCCACTAAAATGCAGCATTAACAATTGCATTATATGTGAAAAAGAGGCTTGAAATGTCATACCTTCCTTAGTATCACCATTGTAACTGCTTTAAAAATTACAAAAGCCTTTAGCCTTTTTGAATCCAATCACATAAAGTACCATTTACAGTACAGACAACAGTATTTTGGACTTGGCACATCATCATGATCCATATTTGAATTCCCTTCAATCTTTGATTTTAACAAACCATTCATATACTTTAGCTACTACTACTACTGCATTACAGTGAATGTACTACAATGCAGCCTATCGAAATCACTCTACTGCAAATCACTTGCGTACGCTCTTGTTTACTACTGGCAACGCAATGCATCAACAAAATAGAACTATTTTTAAAAACTGGTGATGCATTAAGAGGAGTAGAGTGGCATTACACCAATTTTGAACAGTTTTTTAATGCAAATCCTAATCAAGTTTTCTGCAACGTACTACAATACAACCCATGAACCCGCATGACTTGGGTTGACCTGCGTAAAATTGATTAGGGAAAAAACAGTGCAATGCATAAATTGACGAAACCTTGGCGTAAATTTCTGCACTGGGTTAACTAACTACTAATGCCCTGCAGTAGAAGTAATGATGGACCTAAGCTTGGCGATTCTCAAAAGGAGTCCTTAACTTTAGATCCAGGTTTAAAGGCACTATCAGTGATTTGCTGAATCAAAAAATCGAAAAAATCATCAAAAATCAGATTTTTGCATATATGTAACAAGTACGAGTATCCTAACATACCTTGCAAATGATAAGACCAGAAGTAACCTAATATGGACAAAATCTGAAATTTTAGTCTTTACTGTCCGTACGGACACTTACTACAACACGTAATTGCATGGGGAATCGTATCTTGGAACACTGACATTTTCTTCCTTTTATGTCAATTCTACAGTTGGAAAAAGTAACTTATGAGAATTCTACAGACTTATTATTTACTTTTAAGCTATTCCTGCAAATTTAAAATATTTTGACCCTCTCTGATAAATCACTGATAGTGTCTTTAAACCAAGATTAGTCCATTTTTCTTATAATGCAGAAAGGTGTGATGTAATAAACGAAAAAAATTCCCATGGATAGGTTGTCCCAACCCACTCATATTGAATTTTCTCATATATTCCAGTACACTTTCAGAGTACGTTGAAAGATAAAGGTCCATTCATGATGAACAAACCTTTGTTTAAAAGTGGCCTAAAGTTAGACTCCTTTCAAGACTACTTAAAGACTCCTTTCAAGACTACTTAAAGTGTTTAAAGGAAAACCTGCATCAAGAATAACTTACACAATATACGCTATAAAAACAATTATTGAACGCATATGCAGTGCTTTCGTGGGAAAACGGAATTATACTAGCCATAAAATGAATTAAAAGCATTTTGTCTGACCATGCGCTATTTGAAATTCGCGCTACTGTATATGGGATATGTATTTGTGTTATGCGATACGGACGGCACAGTAGCGTCATACATCTTCACACATGATGCTTTCATAATGTGCATTTCCTATGGCATGTATGACCTAAACGTGCCGGTCGTATCGCATAACACGTTATACACTAGCGCGATTTTTAAATAGCACATGGTCAGACTAGATGGTTTTAATTCATTGTTAGGGTTATATAATTCCATTTTTTCTATGAAACCACTCGATATGTGGTCAATAATTATTTTATAGTGTATATTGTTTAATATTATTCGTTGTACGGGTTCTCCTTTAAGAGATGAGGAGGCAACTATAAAGTTTTAACTCTTGTATCTTTGTTGACTTACCGAAGTCTGCTAATTTGAGTTCACCCTTCTCATTGATGAGTAGGTTCTGTGGCTTGAGGTCTCTATGTAGTACTTGTCGTCTATGACAGTAGTCTAAACCTCGTAATAATTGAAATAGAAATAGCTGGAATGGAAAGGTAATGAGAAAAAAAGGTCAAAGGACGGAATCTGATTGTCTCCTATTTTGAATAATTTTGAACAGTGGCAACATGATTTTGACACTGCATATAAGTACGAACATGCAAGAGGTATTACCCCTGTAAATTCGGAACAATCCAATACAGGTATCTTGAAATATAAGCCTACAAATATCATGATTTGTATGTTATAGCGCCTTCTATATGTTCATTCTTCATAGGGATCTGTGTAAAACTAGATTTTAAAGAAAAAATAATATTTATAAATAAATTATTTATAAAATTTGCACAGGATGTAGCTTGTGGAATAACTAATGTTGCTTGATAATTTTGTTTAGATAGTTTGTCATATAAGATGATAAATGGATATTTTACCTAAAAACTGTATTCGAGTTGGAATTTGTCAGAGAATTCATTCAGCATGTTATAAGGCTATTTATATTCACTACATGCATCTGGTGGCCAGCTAATAAATAGAGTATTCAGTGAAAAGGTGCACTGTGTGATTTTCAGCATCATGAATGACAGTTCATCGATTGGTGTACAACATACAATAGGTTAAGAGAAAGGGTGAACACAGCTGTTTGAAAGTCTCTTTTATTAATACAAAATAACCAAACAGAATAAACAAAGTAATGTATTTAAACTCAATACATTTTGACAATGATTTGTATTATTATTCCACTGACTGCTTCTTGTGCTTGTTAGCCTCAATTAGGTTAGGGCACTGTGCTTGTAATACTGTGGTTGCCGGTTCAAGTTCCGGCCAATCGCACATGTTTTTTCTCCAACACTTTTGTGCTGGACAGCTCAATGAAGAGAATTTATATATAAAATTAATCTTTGTCTACCTGGAGAACCAAGTAATTAAAGGGGGACGGCCCAATTTAATATAAACTTTTGACCTTGATTGAATGACCTTGATCCAATATCTGATCTGTAAAGTTTCACACTGATATTTCAATTTGTTTTGATGTGGGAGCTAAAAACATAATTTTGTAAGCCCATTGAATAGTGTGTAAAGTTAATATTGGTCAACCAAAATGGGGGCACATTTTCACTCATAACATCCAAACCATACATCTTCTAACCCTAGGATTTCACAGGGTAAATGAGAAAAATAGTAGCTTTCCTTGGACACCAAAATATTGACCACTTCCGGTTAAGTCTCAGCTAAGGTTATTAGAGATTGAGCAATTTCAAATCATAAGC